>JANHGC010005303.1:41099-56611 GCA_027560395.1 Boaedon fuliginosus | reverse complement strand
TGGATAGCAATAGCACTCAGATGTTATATACTGCTTATCAGAGCTTTACAACCCTCCCCAAGTGGTTACAGAGTCAGGTTATTGCCTCCAACGATCTGGGGAGGGAGAAAAGTTGTTAGTGAACACAATAGTAGAGTTTGACAGGGTTGTTCAAGTAAAAAATACACATTTATTTTTTTCTTTAGAGAATCTATATGATCATCTGTCTTACAGACTAACCCTGAATGGCTCAAAGCAAAACAAAAACAAGATAAAACACAACATAAAGTTCTGACTAAAGTTGTCTGATTAAGACAACATAGTAATCCATACCACTAGATTCTTAATTCATTCCCATCCTAGTCAATGCTTGGGTGAAACCCTTCATGGTCTTCTGGAAAGCTAAAAGGGCAGGGCTCCTTAGATCTCAGGGGGGGAAGTAGTTCCAAAGGGCTGGAGTGGCCATAGAGGAGCCATGCCTTCAAGGCTGCACAAGATGTCAATGCTTGCGGATGGGATCTGAACTGTGTCCACCCTATCTAACCTAGTCTGATGGACAGTGTATCTCAAGGAAAGTGTATGGGAAAGTCTATTGCTTTGCTTTACAGAAGAAATCTGAGCAGCTTTAGTGCTGAAAAAAATGCTCATCTCCATGTCCCACTTACCAGGGCATAAAATTCCCTGTGAACTGTTTTTAAATAATGTAAATTCCTGAAGTTGCCTTGATCCCCTCTTGAGTTTAATACAGGAACAGATTATTAAACAGACAGTTTGTGAGCATTTAGAAAAGAATGCATTCCTTGGCAGAAGCTAGAATAGCTTTAGGAAGAACACATCCTCCACTAAAAGAGAATATATGTGACTCAGGGTTAAACTGTAGAGTCCTGGATCGTCTCTGAGCTTGATTATTTCTTAGTTGTATTTAAACAGAGAGCAAACCCCACACTCAGTAGAACTGGGGGATATTACCTATTTCATTGGGTAATAAAACGTATACAAGCAAACAGCCAAACTCAGAGAACATCCAAGTCTCCACAGAATAAATCATGGCAAACTAGTTTTCTTCCTTAATAGAGCAATACTTTAACCCATCACAGGAATGTGGTGGATGTAAACATCAGCAAAACATTCAATAAAATCATATATAATTTTGGGTAGGAAAAATGGTAAAATACCGGTTAGACTATACTACCATCACGAATAGAGAATTGTTGAAAAATTGTATCCAATTAATATATATCCATGGCTTTGTGTTAAACTGGAAGCAAAGGTTGAATGGTATACCATGCTCCATTCAGTGTCTTGTGCAGTTTAACACGTTTATAAATGACTTTGCTGATAGATTAGAAAATATAGCATCACATTTGCAGATAACATAAAGACAAAGGGGATAGCAAACATCTTAGAGTGTCGAGATTTAAGAGTACCTTGACAAGCTCAGTAGAAACCAGCAAATGTAATGCAAAATCCTACATTTAGATTTAAAAATTAATATAGGATTCTTCTCTACATTGAATGTAGAAGCCAAGCAGCTTCTCAAAACAAAATGCAATCTTAGGCTTCATCAGCAGAAGTATACTGTCAAACTGAAAATAAGACATTGATCCTCTCTGTTCTGCAACAGTCAAATGACAAATATTACATGCAGTTGTAGGAACTGCCGCCTCGAGTTCCCCTTCGGGGTGAAGAGAGGCGGGGTATAAATCTAATAAATTGAAATTGAATTGAACTGTGTTTAAGGGAGAACATCAAGAAATTCAAGAATGTCTGGAATATATCAGTCAAGATGAGAAGAAGGAAAAAGGAATGGCTGGAGGCACAGGCATTGGGTATGTTTAGCCTTGAGAAGATAAAACTGTGGGGAGGCAATATCTGTCATCAAACATCTGAAGGACTGTCAGGAAGTAGATAAGGCATAACTGTCCAGAAACTGTTTTAGGAGACAGGACAAGTAATCATGGGTTTAAATTTTAAGATAATAGATTTTTGTTAGTTATCAAGAAAATGTTCCTAACGGTAATTTCTGTTCAGTAATAGAACAAACTGCCTTGGAAACTGATGGACTTCTTTTTCTTCAGAGGTTGGCATTTGTTGAGTATGCTTTCTTGCTGGATTCCTACACTGACAAGATTGTTTGATTAGATGATCTTTAAAGTCCCTTCTAGCTGCAACATTTTAGGGTTTGATGATTTTATGAATCACTCAAGTTGTCTTCTCTTATTCTGGGCAGATCAACCATTCAGTATGCACAAACGTCCAGGTGAAATCAACAAGCGTAGCTGCCTACACTCCCCCAACCCTGTTCCATCACATATTAAGGCACATAATTGGGGCAGTTTTTTTCTACAGGTGTGACACTTCCTGGGTGGGGAAGCAGAGATGGGGAAGCCACTAATTACTTTCCTTAACTTATTCCATATGAAACTGCATGGGCAGAACCACTTGCTACTTTATAACCAAGACAAGCAGTGCTCAGCACGCTGCTTCAAATCTTCAAAAACTAATTAGTGTATGCTGAAAGGGTCCTGTGTATATGGCAGCCTTTCCCAACTAACTTGAACTTCAATTGCATCAGGGGGGTCAAACTTGGAATGACACGTTGTCGTCACCTGACATATTGCAACTTTTTCCCCCTTCACTAAACCGGGAGTGGATGTGGTCAGCACATGACCCATCTGGCCCAGGGGCCATCAGTTTGACATCCCTGAATTACATGTTACAAAAAGGTCCTGAATAATTGATCTTGTAGACTCCACTTCACAAAGTAATACAGTAATAACCTAAAAGCAACAATAATGTTTATTGGAAGAGAATCAAAACCTAGAGGTTCCCCCCACCCCCCAAAAAATCTAGTAGTCTACTGGAATAATTAGGATCCTTTTGAAATGTTATATTCTGGCTGATGATAACCTCACTCAAAATTTTCAGCTGCTGTGTCAAAGTTTAGCAGAATGGAGGAGGGATAAATGTCTTTCAGATAGAAAAAAAACAATAATGAAAACAGCTGTGAAAGTAGATTACAGAATACAGGTGCACATGTTCACACGTCAAGACACACATACAGCATAATTTTTGAGTTGCCAAAGTCTTTACTCTTGATTAATGTTCCTTATAATTTTATTTTATTTACTATTATTTGCAAAATTTGTATCTCTTCCATTATACTATGGATAAACAGGACACTATGACAAGATTTTCACGTAACACGATGCCATTTACAATTGCCTACATTCATATATGACACTGAGACAAAACCCAAACAAATATTGCTGATTAGTTTAACATTTTGTTTTCAATTATTTGTATCAGCATGGGTTGGGCCCAAGCTTAGCTTATATTTAGAATGGCTATGTATGATGATCGCTTTGATGTTCAGACAATTATTTTAAATTATATGCCTTTTGTTTGAGGTCATTTGATACATTTTGGGTCCTATTTTGAGTAGAGGACTCTGAGCCAAGACTCTTTCGGCTTATTATTTATTTACTGCACTTTGTTACATTTATATCTCTTGGCAAAAGCTCACATGGCACTTCCAGAAAATGTCCTAAAATCAGTGGTGCACTTAGTATGTAAGCAATGACAGCCTCCCCTCCCCTCACCCACACTTCTCAGAGACCCAGAAGCGATTAGAACCTGGAGTAATATGAACATGTTGGTGTTTTTAGGACTTTTGCCTCAGTATCTTTCTTATTTATGTCTTTGTTTTGGTCACAGACCAACACAAAACTACTGTAATAACATAACACTCACTGTACAACAGAAGTAAAAATAAAAAACCACATAGATCAAATAAAATACAAAACAATTATTGATCAAGGGGAATTCGAGGCAGCTTACAACAACTAAAATACAGTGAAGTAGTACAATATATTAAAATTCCAAAACACAATCACACACCAGCCAATACACTCTTCCAAGGGGGAGGGGCATCAATTCCAAGCCCACCGACAGAGCCAGGTCTTGATGGCTCTGCGGAAGGCCAACAGATTAGGGATGATTCTTATCTCCATGGGTAGTTGGTTCCAAAGGGCCGGCACCACTGCAGAGAAGGCCTTAGCTCGGGGACCTGCCAGCCGACATTGTTTAGCTGACGGGACTCATAACAGTCCGACTCTGTGGGATCTAACTGGGCGCTGGGAGGCAGGAGGTAGCAGAAGATGGTCTCGAAAGTACCCCACTCCTAATGAAGGGCTTTAAAAGTTGTCACTAGCACCTTAAATTGCACCTGGAAGATCACTAGGAGCCAGTGCAGCTCGCGGAGGACAGGTGTTATATAGGTGCACCGAGGTACACCCTTAATCACTCATGCGACCTCATTCTGGACCAGTTGAAGTCTCCGAGTGCTCTTCAAGGGCAGCCCCATGTAGAGCGCATTACAGTAATCTAATCAATAACTGATAACTATAAAGGCGCAGAAGTACTAGGCTTTATAAAATACTATGAGGATGTGAAGCTATGCTGACTATGTTGCTAAAGACCTACTTTCTTATTTAAAAAGGCACATCATAGTCATGAATTGGTTGATAACTGCATATAATGCTTTTTGTTGCTTTTAGTTTTTTAATGATGTTTTGCAAAACAGTGCTAATTTCCACTAAAACATGACTGTTTAAATGAGGAATTTTTTTCAGACTACCAAGAATTATTCAGCAATACTGCTAGCTGAGCCCTGCTCATGCAATGCCCACATATCCCTGACCTCACTGAGAGTTTCTTTCTCACTTGTCTTCTCCTTGCCCATAATAATTTCCTTACACATTCAAGCCATGTATCTCTGAAGGACTTATCTTTGGCCATCCTTATGCTGTGTATTCAAGACTCTTGAACTTGTTTTAAAGGAAACAATGTAATTGTACATTGTGTCCTTTAAAACTCCTACAAATGTAACCATCTATGATCTACCATGGCTATCATACCTATTAATCAATCATTGGTTTTCCTATCACTTTAAACTGAGATTTATTCAGTTGTCTCATGATTGTCGTTATTCATCTCATGGGATGCAGAAGACATGCCTTCTTTTATTATACCTGCCCTTTGGAGCAGCAGCATCCTGAAGTCCATATGTCCTGGTAGCCTTAAAGAGACTCTTAAAGACCTTGACTGTTTCCACTGGGACTTAGCTGGAATGATCTGCCACTTAAGACTGTATCTATTTCCCACATTCCTTCCTATGGTTCTTTTTCAAAAAACAAACCAACAAAAAAAAACCCTCACTGTTCTTATTTTATTTTTATTATTTTTAGCCTTCTACAAGCCTCTTAGTCATAGGTGATATACAGTATATCACAGAAGTGAGTACGCCCCCTCACATTTTGTAAACATTTAATATATCTTTTCATGTGACAACACTGAAGAACACTGACACTTGGCTACAATGTAAAGTAGTGATTATATAGCTTGTATTGTTATACAAGCATAAATGTGCTGTCCCTTCAAAATAATGCAACAGACAGCCATTAATGTATAAACTGCTAGCAACAAAAGTGAGTACACCCCTAAGTGATAATTTTGAACCATTTGTAGCTTCCGAGTTGACTTTAAAGACAGCTGTGTTACATTTCAGTTGAATGGGTTCATACATAATGCTAATCCTTAAATCAGTTTCTGGGGAACCTCCCTCCCCCACACACATACACAATAGTTAGATTCATCCAATGTGTTAAGCCAAAACCAGCAAGCAAAACCCAGGACATTTTTTTGTAATATAATATGTGCAAATCAAATTATATTTTTGCTAGCTGACAAGATTGTGGATAGCCTCCCACCCTGGGCTTCAGTGTCATGCATGCAGTAATAATCACATCAGTCTGGGATCAACTTGCCCATTACCACATATCCACTGCATAATTGTCTCATGATTTAGTGCAAAATATGGGGGCTGGCTCAGAGCTGGCTTTGAACTAGTATTTAACAGTGCCAACATTTTAAAGCGGGTGCAGACACAGTATGATAGCACTAATCCATGTTGCCCACAGCGAGTGTTATTGTGGAAAACAATCAAACCTGTCAGCAATCTCCCCCCAAAGCCCCCCCTCATTTCCTGCAAAATTTTCTTCCCACACAAAGGACTTTATCCCTTTTCACTCTTAATTATAGCCCTCTAGCTAAATTTACTGATACATTCAGGAACACTTTCTGGTTTCCTCCCAGCTCCCCTTTACAGAACTATATGCTTTATCTTTTCTAATGAGATTTCTTTTGGCATATTCTTATAATACTAGTGTATTACTGGGTGTAAACATAAAAGCACAATTGATTTGATTGTTTATAGTGAAAGTGAGAGAATTAGTGAAAGATGTAAGAGGTTCTAAATATGGGACAGGCCATTTTTTTGTTAGTGTCAAGAGAGAGTCTTGGGAGAAATAACTGGGATATGGAATAAGGGAGCAAAATTTTTTAAAAAATAGAATGAAAGTAAAATTACTGTAGGAAAAGAAAGTATAAATCCTATACAAAAAAGTAATAGAAGACTGATTAATCACCTAGTGGAATTAATGGAAAGTGGTCATAAGAAAAGCTTCTTAAAGAATTATGTTAGGCAATGCCATAGAAGTGTACTGATTTATGTTAATGGAAAATATGAAAAAGGATGCTGTGTGGAATGAGACAGTTAAAGAGACTGGCAACAAGAAAAATTTGCTGTAAGAGAGAGATTGCTGCAAAAAATGAGGATAAAAGGGAAAATACTGCATAAATTGTAGAGGAAGAGTTGCAAAGAATGAAGTCATTAAGAACAAGAGACTATTATTTTAAAAGAGCGAGAAAAATACAGAACAGTTTTAACTGAAATTAAAAATGTTTTTGTAAGTGGATAAACATGCCTTAATAAGGAGTTTCCAGCAACTCAGATGGAATTGAAAGTAAAAGTGATTAAATTATTTATGATGAAATTGAATGAACAAATGCTGGTAAAGTATTTTAGAAATTATAGGGAAATGATTGTGAGTGTGATTCAACCATGAAAAGGTGGAAATTAGTGCTAAGTTGTTCAAAAATGGATGAAAAGGAAATTATAAATACTGAAATGTTGAACAAAAATAAAGCTATAGGAGTAGATGGTATAACTGAAGAAATGTTAAAATAAGTTTGTGGCTTTACTAATTTTTAACATATGTGTGAGGCTGCATCTCTACCTGAAGACTTCATAAATATATCCTTACTGTTTTCCACAGAAAAGGAAAGATAGCAACGTGCATGCAAAAAATAGAGAGAGATTTGTTTCTTAACTGATTAGTTAAGATTAATTAGAAGATATTCGGCAGAATTCTGATTGAAAAGGTATAAGAGTTAACAATCAGCAAATGTTAGAAATTGCAACATGTATCGCAGAAGTACAGACCAGATTTTTACTTTTCAAGTCACTGAGAAATGTATGAATGTAAGAAAGATCACTATTTGATGATTTGCAGAAAGAACATAATGAAATGAGTAGGCAGGAAACATGATGGTTGTAGACTGTCATGTAATAGAATTCTTTCCCAAAACAGCTCATAGCAACAAAGATTAAATAATTACCTAGTCTAGCAGTTGAACAGTCTTATGACTTTCACAGCATGAAGCCAAAATTAAACAACCCTTGTTATAGTTTAGTATGATATATGACTAAGCCAATTGTCTTTTGCACATTCGCAAACTAAACATGCTTTCAGAATTCATGGACATTTCAAGTAAATTTCATTCCTTTTGTCGGATATGTGAATGAATCACCCTTCAGTTCCTCAGGGCTTCTTTTTAATTACCAGTAAGGCATATGAATGAATCTAGAAAATAAGCCACTTTAGTTGTTTCGCTATCTAGGGCAAAGGATATACAAAAGGATGCACTTCAGGATAATGGATGACTCCACCTGCACATTCTATGGATTTATTTAAATTTTTGTTTACTACAAACTGCAATATAAACTTATGAGTCTGAATGGCAGAAATGATGCATTTTTTTTTAAACAAAGCTCAAAACTTGATTGAGATGAAATAAAATGAGTAGGTCTTAGTTAACCGATGCAATGTTTTGAGACAATAGCAGTGGACCTTCAAATTGTTTTCTTATGATCATAAATACATATTTCTGTGTGATTATGGATAACCCACATATATCTGGGAAGTTTGTTCTTACACAAGACGTGGCATGATATTAGTTTACTATCTTTTAGTTTTGAACCAATATTATGTGCTATCAACTCATTTTCGATTCCTAGTAACCAGACAGATATATGAATAAGTGTTTCGATTTTTGGCTTTTACCCAAAGCAGGAGTGGGTTTATCCTTTATATACTGTATTTCTATTAATATTTGATTAATTTATACAATGGCCAATGCAATGTATTCACAAGCTAATTACAAGTTGAAGGATTTCCTGTGCCCTACCCATTTTTAATTAAATGCCTTACTTTTGGCCTTTTCATGTATAAATTCCTCTTACATTGCTATAGAAAGGGGAATGCCAGGAAAATATATACCAGCGTATCTTCCCTTTTTCCAGATTCCTTTTTTAACAATTTTTCCTGTGAAATTACTCCAATTTAAGTAGTATGGTTAAAAAAAAAAACAACCCACATCACTCTTATTTAGCTGCTGTGGAGGGATCAGGGGTTTATACTGTGGCAACTGAAACAAGGTGTTTTCCTTTTAAGGTATTACATGTTTGTATGATATATTGAGTCATATTTTAGTTGAGTCACGAGGAAAGGTCTTGCCCACTGCTGCCAGGGCACCCCGTTTTGCTAGAATGAAATTATCTTAGTTGCTTTAAAGTCCCACTAATTTTGTAGTAGCACTCTGGCTCACAATCCCCCCTCCCCACTTTATTTTAATATTTTAAAAAATTCTGGTAAAACTTACAATGGTCTAGTTCAGCAAATCTTATTTGGTTATTGAAAAATGACCCATAAAAATGTTATTCCAGCTACATCTTAATCTTTGCAAATAGCGTAAGTAGTCAAGAAGTGATGGATGTGTGGGTAAAATCTTGCTGAATATGGAAACATGATTGTGATATAAATTACTGTTAATATTACAACCCTATTATATGACATCAGAACTGCAATATTGTTCAAGTGTATGTATTCATCTTTTCTCTTTTAGCACTCAACTTTTTTTCCTTTTAACTAATTTGCAAAAATAGTCTGAAATATTATGAATCCAACAAACTATTTCAACTGTGTAATAAACCTATCACATTTTTCATTAAATCCTTTGATTACTCTAGCAGTATTCTATGATCTAAAATAGTGGATCTAACCAATGCCACTTTGTTCTCAATTTTTCCTAGTAATTTTGGTTTGATGGTACCTAAGTATTTGCCAACCATGGCAATTTCTTACCATATACCGTAGCTCATAATATATTTACTAGTTAAAAACATTTGGAAAATCATGAGGTTACAATGGTTTTTAGAATCAACTCTTTTGGACTTAATAACTGCTACCTTTGAGCAGACATATGGTAGAATTGCACTGCCACCATGCAGTAAGTTAAAAATAAGCTAAGTTTGTTTGTATTGCAAACAAATCTGTGAGGACCTATAAGTATTTTTGTATTACATGCCAGATTGATTACAAACATAAGTGAATGTTTACTTATTTTGCTGTGTTTTATTTGTTCCCTTACAACTTTTCTGCAATGCAACTTAGGATTTTACTTTCTTTTTCCTCTTTAGAATGTTTTTTAAAATGAATTTATATTGTTCTTGAATTTCTAAAAGATGATGTGACTTGTAATATCCTGTCCTTATACTACTACTTTGTCTTAATGATATTATTTGGGATTTCTTTTAAACCTTCTTTCATTCTCGAGTTCCCCTTGACTGGGGAAGACAGGCGGGGTATAAATCAAATAATTTTTTTTTAGAAATATAAATTTGACTAACTGCTGATTTCAGCTATTTCAAAATGTGATCATGCATTCTGAATGATTATTACATTATTTACTCAAAAGTCTCTTAACTTGGTATTTTCCCCTTCATTACCAGCTCTAAAATACTTCCATATTCATGGAATCAGTTAATTCCTATACTTAACAACTACTTTTAAGATACTTGCAGTGAAGTGAAAATTAAAATCCAACCATAATACATTAGTCCTATAGTTTTTGTTTTTCCATGTATATGATTTTTCATTTATTAAGGAAAATAGTTCTCAATAGCCTTTATTGAGAAATCTGATTTTTTAAATATTTGTTTGTTATTAAATCTGATTCTGTGGCCCAAGTAAAATCCTAAATGTTTTGTTTACCTATGGAATAAAATTCAGAAAATAAAAAGTAACATATAATATGACATGCAATCAAAAATTTAAAAATAGATTGGATAGTGTTGCAAGTAATTCAAGTTATATGGCAGCAAAGAGTTTTCTATATTTGTTTCTGCCCTTTGATGTTTGTCTGGATTAATCCAACCAAATCTAGTTGCCCTGAGTAAGAAATGCATTGCCTCATTGAAGTTTATCAATAATCAATCCTTCTACATTTCAGAGGACAGGGAGCCCATAAAATAGTCTATGGTACTTTGAATACTTGCTATCTCTGGTAATGTTGTTTTTACAAGGAAGCTATATATTTAACATCAACATTTCTCAAAATATATCAAAACAGCAATACGAGGGGTAAGGCACGATACAATAAAAGTTTCCTTTATTTTTAAAAAGTTTGAAATAAACTAGTATAGTAAGAATGAAAATACAGCCTTTGAGATTTATATATCTTTGCAGAAGAAGAGAAAATCTGTTAACAAAAAGAAGACACTATTTCCACATGATTTGCAAATGTTTATTGTGTATAGTCTAGATGCAAATTGAGAAATAAATATAACTTTCATTTAATGCATCTCACCGTTGTGGAGGGAGACTGTGACTAGGTCATCTTGGTGCTTCCTTAGTCTGCTGCTTTTAAATAGTCCATGCTTTTAAATAGACTTCAGACAGGACTCAAAATAGAAAATGCTGTCAAATAAAGGACAGTTCTCTATCAAGCAGAGCCTTTAGGAAAGTAGAACATATGGCCACCTCAGGTATGGTTGAAGGGCCAATGCAATGAAAAATGAACAAAGGAATCTTTAACTTCACCCTTTTCAGTAAGAATAAAAACAAAATTTGGCAGAGACTTCTGCAAACTCTATTTGTTAGGCAACTGATAATTGAAGCAGTACTAGAGTTCTGCTGGATATCAGATAAGAAACTGCTGATCTGCTATTTATGTTAATTAATTTATATGAAGAAATTTGATGCTGCCCTACCAATACAGAATTTGATAGGTTGGTCTACAAATTGGTCTACAAAGTCAGCACAAATCCTACTGAGACTTTATTCCAGATAAAGAATGAGAAGTTCATCCTATTAGGTCCTTTGTATAGTTGATTATTCATAAATCAGAGGATCCAAATGTGTTTTCAAATCTTCAGTTGCCAGTACCGGGAATTTAGACTTACCGTACTTGAATAGTATTCAGAGTTTAATTTATAACCTGGATTTTTTTTAGTTCCCGAGAAAATGTTCAGGATAGGGAGAGGCAGAACCTAAATAGAATTTGTATTTTTATGAGAAAAGCAGCACAATTTTAGATCAATGTGAGAAAGTATCATTTTGAAAGTTTCTATAACATGTTCCAAAATTGATAAATTACTAGTGTAACAGTAAGCTAATAACTAAATAAAATACAGATATTTTGAGTGTTAAGAGGTGGTTTATGAATTATAATTTGCTCATTTTTTTCTTGTTCTCAACCAGGTGGGTGAGAATAAGCGATAAATAAAATAATTCAATCAAGTTGACTTGAAAGGTAAGTAAGAAAAGATAATTATTCCAAATTTTAAGTTTTTACTAAGAGACAAGATGGTCCTTGGTATTCAGGATATCTAATCACCATGTTATCCTGCAATTGTAAAGACACTACAGGATATGTTTATTTGCGAATACAATCATACAGGATCACACTATAACTATATTAACATAATACGAGATTAAGGCCAAAATTGCAAGCGTATAAAGTATAAACATGTATTTTTAAAAGATGAACAAATTTCAAGGTAGGACAAACAGACAGGTGGTATTAGGCTGCATCCCGGCTTGCATTTCCCCAAAAACTGGCCTGTCAAACTTTTTCCTGTCATTTCCCCATGATCTTGCCCTCCTCTCGTCCCAACCCATGAATTACAGCAGTAGCAGTTGAATTCTGGGAGTTGAAGTCCGCCTATCTTAAAACTGCTAGGGTTGAGAAACATTGGATTAAAGTAGTATTTTCCACAGATGCCATCCATAAAGGCTGCTGCTCCATGCACTCTAAAATCTATTAGGCGATGTCATTCCTTATCTTGGAAGAATATCAGGCTACCAGCCCTTCCTGGGATCCAAAACCAGAAAGGAAGGGCAAAGGGACCAGCAAATTTCACGCTGCCAGACGGTTTTTCCACCCTGGAGCAAATGTTACCACAACTTACTAGCGGGAACGACCCCAAGGCCTCCGCCTCGGGCCCAGCTGGTCCTTTCCTCTTCCTTTCCTGGCCCAAGGATTAAAGGCACAAAACCTCCTAGGTATATTTATGGGAGCGGAGACCTCTGGAAGGCACTTTCTTCTCTGATCTTCGCCAAGAGGGGTTTGCTCTTGTCCAGCGGGACCCTCAGCCGGTCGGGCAGCCAGAAAGGAAATGCAACCCGGCCGTCTTCTGCTTGGAAGTCGCTCTCCCGAGTCTCCTTCCTCCGGAGGAGCAAAGCCGGGCTGCCCGGATCCCGAAGTCCTCCTCCCCCCGGACGCGCCGCCACGCAGGGAGAAGCCAAACTTTAAGAGAAAATGCCGCCTGCCCTGAGCAACCAGGCCGCCTCCGCCTCCTTCCCCGCCGCCGGACAGACACCGGGTTCAACCCCCAGGCGGCCCCGCCTCGTCTGTGAGCTCAGCGGGGGAGCGAGGCGGAAATCTCCCTCTCTGCGGGCCAAGCCCAGCCCTTCCTCGCCTGGGGCCTGGCAGCCTCTCCTTCCCCCTCCTCTTCCTCCCCCTTCCCCGCCGCTCTCCCTCCTTTCCTCACACGCTCGCTTTCTTCTCCCCTCACAGGCGCTTCCTGCGCGGCGCGGGTCGGCCGAGAAGGGCCCAGCCGCGTGGGGTTTGCCTCCGCCGAGTTCAAGGTACCGGGAAGGGCGGCGGGAGGGATTGTGCCGACGGCTTCGGGGGCTCCAGCCGCCCGTGTCCGGGGCTGGCGGTGGCGGTGGGGGTGAGGAGTCCCGCGGAAGCCGCCTGGCAGGCAGCGAAGGCGGGAGGGCTTGCTCGAGCCAACGGGCGGCGGCGGCGGCTGGGAAGGAGGGACGTTTCGCTTTCGGGGCTCCGCTCGGCTCGGCTCCCGGGCGCTGAGAGAGCTTAGGCGGCGGCGGCGGCGGCGGCTCCTCACATTGCTGGGGAGTGAAGTCATCGTGGCCATTGTCTCCCCTGAGCTGCCCGCTGGGCGGCCAGAGGGGGGACCAGCCGCGAACCGTGGGGCCCGCCTTGTTCGCCGAAGCCGCCGGGCAGATCCCCCCCCCCAGACCGTCCCGAAGAGGCTCGTTCCTCAGGCTGTGTCCCGACCCTTCTCCCCCCCAGAGCATGTGAGGGGCCTCTTCGGGGAAAGGAGTAGTCCCTGCGGAGCACCCCGATAAGTTTTCCGGGAAAGAACTTCTCAGCAATCGACGCCCTCTTTCCCGGCCGAGTCTCTGAGGCACCTCTCGCTTGCAGGAGGAGGAGGAGGGCGGCGTAAAGCAGCGCCACCTCAAACCAAAGCCTCTGAGTAACTGGGAAAGAAAGCCGCGCTTCCTACAAAATAGAAAGGTAACCCAGGCCAAAGAAGGAAGTCGAATAGAATAGAATAAGAGTTGGAAGGGACCTTGGAGGTCTTCTAGTCCAACCCCCCCCCCCTTAGGCAGGAAACCCTACACCACTTCAGACAAAAGTCGGGGAAAACTGAGGGGGGAAATGGTTTCCACATTCAGCCACAATTATTAATTGGGGAGGGGGTGAGATACAACAATCATTTATATCTAGGGTGGCCGTAGGATTACGGCTACTCCTCCTTCCCCTAAAAGTACTATTACTTGAAAGAAATTCAGGTACTTCCCCAATTTAAAAAAAAACCGTCGTTGTAATTCCGTTGTAAAACTAACCTCTAAGGGGCATGCTTAAAAGTAACTATTTTCCTGGAATTGTGCTGTAACGCTTTTATTGGTAGTAAGGGAATACCAAATATTTAATTGGAAATATTTGGTATTGTAACGACAGATTAGATGAGCCCTTGAAATAGTTGACATTTTACAATGCTATTTGAATATTTTTTAACAGGTTTAGATAATAACAGTGGTTTCAAATTGCCTTAAAGAGACAGGCTAGCAGGCTAACACAGGTTGAAAAGGCAAAAGAGAGATATAAGTGGAAGCAATGTGGGAATTTTAATGCTACTATTACACCTAAAGTAAATGTTTTTTAAAGCTTAGGTCAAATAAAAAAACTGTTTCTGAAGTACACAGGATGTCAGCATAAAATAAGGTGGAATTTTCCTTTCCTTTTCATTAGTCAATAGCTGTTGGCTGTTGACTATTTTGCTCTATGGAATTATTGCTAGCTTCTGTGTTAGGAACCTAAGTTTAAGGAAGTACCTTCGGTGATCTGGTTAGAATACTGCTGCTGGAGAAACAAGGGTTATTTGTATGAGTAAGTGAGAATATCCACATAATAGTATTGCATAGTATAACGTATAACCTATTGTTGGCAGATCAGCCTCACAAGTTTTTGTATATTACGTCAATTCCTCAACACAGGTCATCTTGATAGTACACTGAGAAGACAGTAAAAAGTGAGTAAAAAAGTCAGAGGTGGTTGTTCAGGACTAGCAGTGTAGGAGTGACAGTTAATCTTAAATAGTTTTGTTCTGACATTCTTTTAAAAACTGACATAAAGCATTGTTGAAAAATAGAAGTGGAAAGCCTGGCTCAAACTAATTTACTAATATGAATAGTTGATTGGGAAACTTGTGGTTGGTTTGGAGACAACCTTGCAATAATGATTGTTGCAAGATTGCTTATACTAGAACTGAAGCCAAGTGCACCTCATTTCTTCATTCCAGTTCCCTGTGGAATTCACCATGCTTATATAGTTTAAAGAGTACCCAGGAGTAAACATTCCATCATACATAATTTCTGTCTCAAACTACAAACTAGTTATTTATACTTGTCCTAATATGGCAATACAATAATTAAATCAGAGTTAGTATATTCATAGTATCAATCCTACATCTCAGAATCTCTCTTGGTAGTAGCATGCATAGTTAGATGGACTTTAAAAAACTATGTAAAAGCGGGTAAGTTGTTGACACAAATGCCCTTGAAACTTATAAGAACAGAATGTTAACATTCTTGGAAGATTGGTTTTTTGTTCTTAGGACAGTGATATCGGTAGTGAGATTTAAAATATTGAAATTGTGATTATTTATTTATTTATTTATTTATATTATTTTATTCAATTTATATCCCGCCTCTCTTCACCCAGATGGGGAACTCGAGGCGGCAACACAGTACAATAAAAAA
>JANHGC010005303.1:5599-22274 GCA_027560395.1 Boaedon fuliginosus | reverse complement strand
CCTCCGCGAGCTGCATTGGCTTCCAGTGGTCTTCCAGATGCAATTCAAGGTGCTAGTAACAACTTTTAAAGCCCTACATGGCTTAGGGGTGGGGTACCTTCGAGACTGCCTGCTGCTACCTTATGCCTCCTAGCGCTCAGTGAGATCTCACAGGGTTGGCCTGCTATGGGTCCCGTCAGCCAAACAATGTCGGCTGGTGGGCCCCCATGCTAAAGCCTTCTCTGTGGCAGTGCTGACCCTCTGGAACCAGCCCCCCGTGGAGATAAGGACCATCCCCACCTTGTTGGCCTTCCGTAAGGCCGTAAAGACCTGGCTGTGGCAGAAGGCCTGGAAATGATGTGCCTCCCCCCTTTTTTGAATGGATGAATTTGTTGATTGTGATTAGACATTTTATATTGTAATATACATTGTATATTGTATATTAAATTGTTGTAAGCCGCCTCGACTTCCCTTTGACCTGGGAAGTGATGCGGGGTATAAATTTAATAAATTAAATTAAATTAAATTAAATTGAGTCAAGAGACCTACAGTAGAGAGAAGAGCCTAACCAAAGATTGAAAACCAAGATACCAGAGGAAAGGTTTAAACCCAAAACAGATTTTTTACATTGCTTTGTTTTATCTTGTTTGATTATACTAATGGAATCTTAAAATGCATTAATTTAAAATGGGAAGCAAACAGATAAAGATAATATTGATCACTCCTGTATATCATTTTTTGCTCTAAAATACCTTCATTTTTCCTCTTATAAAGATTCATAATCGCTACGAAGGCAAAGACATGTCAAAGCATAAGAGGAACTTAGCCATTGCAGGTGGTGTGACCTTATCTGTAATTGTTTCACCAGTTGTAGCTGCAGTCACTGTGGGTAAGTATAGAATTTCTAACTAAGTCTAGGAATATCTATTTTTCTTGAGTACACTACATTTACATTAAAACCATTATATTTTACTAAAAATTTACTAAAACAATCTAAATGATGAGTAATCCAGGACTAGCAGTGAGACTTATTTTTTAAAGTTTGTGTTTGAATAGTTTGAAAAATGGAATTCTTCCTCCAAAGTTTGCTTGTTTATTTAATTATATTTGCCAATCCCCACTATCAGCAGACCCTTTGGGTGGCTCAGCAACCCAGCAATAAATACCAGAGCAAAGCAGCATCCTAACTATGGTCACTCAGCATTAATAAGAACAAAAAACACAGTGCAATAAAATGGTTCCTTGCAGAATGCAAGGGGTGGAAAACCCATTTATGGCTGTACAGGAAGAGGATGTTTCAAAATTGTGGAAATTCCAAAAAGGATCTACATGGGTGGTAGACACTTTAACAGGATTTCCCCACAAGTTAAGACCAGACAAGCAGAATTCATTTTAGCAAGATAATGTCTAGTATCCCAGTGCTCTGCTCTGTAGGGCTAAAAGTTACCCCATACTAGCAAGGTTGTTTTAGTAGCATTCTCGCTTCTGCATTATATGCACCTCTAAAAATAGCTTTAGTAGTCCACCTGAATGGTGATGGGGGTATGAATTACCATTGCTTGCTTTAGGTAGGGATGTAACTATTATGCCATCCAGAACAGGGCAAAGTCCCTCTTGGCCACAGCGTCTACCTACATTTTAAGCAGTAGCTTAAAGTCCAAGAAAACCTCAGACATGAATTACTTCTTTCAAGGGAAGCATTAATCTTTCAAGAATAACTGCCAGTACCAAAGTTTTCAGGTCACCCACAGGAACTCCATCTTACTGGTTTACCTCATCCTAACAGTTCTAATTATTGATTTAAGATTTCTGTGGCATCTCCATCTGCATGCTGACTATGCCTCACCCAAAATCGATGAATGAACTCTTTTAATAGTTTCATACAGATATTAAATAATTTGGGGGTAGAGCATATATTACCCCACACGAGACTGATCAAGAACATTCTCCCCCATGACTGCCATTTGAAACTGTCCACATTGATAGGAATGGAACCACTAAAAAATAGTACTCAACTCTTACAGGTGATCTAGAAGGAAACTAAATAGTGCTGAATGCTGCTGAAGAATCTATTAGTAACATGGAGGAAGGGAGCAACCCCCATCAAGGTCCTAACAGATATTCTCCTAGTGTGACTGATACCATTTTTGTCTCATGCCTGGACCTGAACCTGCCTGGAATAAATCTGTTTCCCTTAGAATCTTTTGTAATTAATTCCCCACCAAGTCTGGAGACAATGCACAGCCTTCTCCAAGAGACAGTGGTACCAGGCAGGATAATATCTAAGTAGCACTAACTATCTCTTGAATCCAGCAAATTCAGAATCTTCTTGAGGGAGATGGTCAGTTACAAAAGCTTTAACAAACAAAGCTTTAACACACCCTGCATGGCAGCTTGAAGAAGCCAGGAGGGTCATGGATATTTCAGGACCCACTCTACAGGAAACGTTTCCACTTAATCGTGTTCCACAAGATCAAATCCTAATGAATTAGTTTGCTCATCTTAGAAGACTCTTCCCAGTGGGATCAAAGAGAGGATATAAGCTACTTCATCTGCAAGGAAACCTGTAAATTAATCCCAGGAGTCTTCAGGCATTTTGCTCCACCCATCCTTCCCAAGAAGGATCAGGGTAATTATGAATAAAATTGCTAAGAAAGATTTATGACCACTAAACCCTAAATACAGAAAAGAATCAATGCATACCTTTGTCATCCCTCTCTAGGCTTGAATGTGAATTCTTACCAGTGGTTAACTGCTTCCACTTTAGATTGTGTTCAGTCATTCTAGGTGCCTTTTCAATCATTTTATTTCCCTCAGCAAATCATTAAAGTAAGGAACTGCTTGAGATGGAAAAGTGAAGATACAAGTTCAATGTTATCTACCGATGTGGGTGTCTCTATAATCCAGAAATTACCAGGCGTGAGGTAGAACTGTCAGAGAGATAATAAGTGCCCTTTGGAAACTTTCTGGATCCATTAGTTGCCTATGTTGGACCATTCTCATAAACCCATTGCTTGTTATACCTGATCAAGATGTCATCTGTCCATGGCAAAGGACAGGTTTTCAGTGTCCTCCATCTTACCTGCTCCAAAGTAAAAACAAGCAACCCCCCCCTCCACCCTCCCATGTGTACTTGAACTATAAGCACTTCTGACCATGGAAGCTATGGATTCACAAACTGCCCTAGTTTCTCACGTTTAAGTCACCTAAGCCCGTGGAGCTCCAACATCAGTCCAAAGTGGTATGTATAACCAGCACTAGCTTACTTCTGCAACTAAGTTTCATGCATAGTTACTTATGACCAGTCATAATCCTCCACCTAGAGTTCACCGGAGTTGAGCGGCCAATAAATTTAAATAAAATAAAATCTTCCCCAACCTCGGCATTGTGATTCAGGCCCAGAAGGGCACATTGCTCATTCCCAACTCTGCCCAACAGGTCTCACTATCACACACTAAGTCTGCATTTGATGGTCTCCATAGCATGGGGGCATGAGTTCTTATTTTGCATAGATCCAGCATTTATCAACAGCAGTCTTAAGACCTAAGAACCCATCTGTTCTGCCACCAGAGGTCAGGTTTGGGGTAACTGGTTTAGAAGGAAGGCGTGCAAATTTGGTAGAATCCTCTGGAAAATTAGAGTCTTGTAGCGTTTAAATATAAATCGGTGTCCTTATTAATGCAAGCCCAAAAGCCATGATAAAAAGTTGTGCATGCAGACGTTATTGTGCTTGAAATAAATAGAGAACCAGAAGATCTCCGTGTAAATATGAATTCTTGAGACCAGGATAAATTTGCAGAATTGGGTTGACTGTCTTTTTGTATCCATGGTGAAAATTATATATCTATGCTAAGAGTTACCTTTTTGTTCTATTGTTTTATCTTTGTTAAACAGAGTTAAGAAATACACAGTGATCACTAAAAAAAAAGGACAGGTGTACTAATCATAGTATTATACTTTGTTTCCCTATAGGTATTGGTGTCCCTATTATGCTGGCCTATGTGTATGGAGTAGTTCCCATTTCTCTTTGTCGAAGTGGAGGTTGCGGAGTATCAGCTGGCAATGGGAAGGGTGTCAGAATAGAATTTGATGATGAAAATGATATAACTGTGAGTGGAACAAATGCAGCAGCAGGTAAGAAAGAAGACCTTTATTTTTTTATCATATTTGTTTTTGATAGTTGCTGCCCTAGGATTAGCCAGTTAGAAGCTTCTCTAGAGCATAATCCACAAATAGCCAGGTTGTTTCACATATACACAGTTCAGAATATATTTGAATGAAGTAATATTTACTATTAGTCAAATATAGTCAACATCCAGACGTGTTTTTTATTTGCAGTGTGCTATGTTCTGTAGGGATTTTCATAATCCTACACTTCCGAGAAAAAAATTAATTAATAGCAGCCTTAAAGGATACCTTCCTTTATTGATGATATCTTAAACTTTCCCTGTATTAATTTATCAGGGAAGTTAATAGATAAAATCATTTTTAGATACTGTTTCTTCTCTTAACGTTCTGATGCCATTGATTCAATATTAGTGTCACTTGCCATGCTGTGATTTTGATTTGGTAACTTTTGATTGAAAATGGGGGATAAGATAACATTAACTAGTGAAATGTTACTTTCCTGACAGAAAATAACATCGATCTAAGCTGTAATCTAGTTTTAGAGAACAACTTTATTATTTCCCAGTACCAGTTCTGGAATAACAATAGAATTAGGAAATATTAAGGATCATTACGTTGTAGTTGGCATTCTTCTTTTTCAAGAGAAAATCCGATTCTGTTTAGGAAATTATTTTATACAATTTCCTCATTATACTTGCCTATGCCTACAATCAAAAGATGACAGCATTTTCTCTTACTATCATAATTGTATCAATCTAAGATCAACATCCCCTCATACGTTCTTGAAGGATTGAAAAACGCTACAGTTTTTCTGACTGGAGCTTCCATAAAAGCAAAGCCTTCTATAATATGAAACTTTAGTAAAAGATATATTCCCATTCCTGTTTTAGACACTACATCAGTAGCAGAGGCACGTCACAATCCTAGCATAGGGGAAGAAAGTGTTGGATTGACTGGAAGCCTAAGTGCAAGTGGCAGCCATATGGACAGAATTGGAGCCATTCGAGACAATCTGAGTGAGACAGCCAGCACCATGGCCTTGGCTGGAGCTAGCATAACAGGAAGTTTGTCAGGAAGTGCAATGGTCAACTGCTTCAACCGGTAAGATAATGCATTCCAAGTGTTAAACTCTAGTTGACTATTTGTTACCTAAACTATAATTAACAATGAAATAATATGTTTTAGCTGATTATTTTAAATTCTAATATCTATCTTTTGAATACTTGTGGATACATTCTGAAAACAGTGATTAAATTTAGTTGGATTAAAGAAGAAAGCACACTTGCGTGAAAATGAGATTGTTGTAAATGGAAAAACTTGTGATATGTTACCACACTAGAAATTAACTGCTTATATTATTTGAAAGGAAACAATTTAATTCTGGCTATTTCTCATATGTAATTTTTTTTAGGATTTACTACTATAATTTATTAAGGGATATTTTACTTAATTTGCTGTGAGAATTCTTCACTGTTAAATGTTAGTAAACATTTAAAATATTTCAATATATAACACATTGAAAAATGCACGTTTATTGAGCTAATACTGAATTTTCACCAAGGTTGGAAGTCCAAGCAGATGTACAGAAGGAGAGATGCAGTTTGAGTGGCGAATCTGGCACTGTTAGCTTAGGAACAGTGAGTGACAATGCCAGCACCAAAGCTATGGCTGGGTCCATTATAAATTCCTATGTTCCCCTGGACAGGTAAGCTTGAACTGCGTTGGTAAAATCAGTATTTATATGCTGTGCAAGACATCTCTGGTATGATTATTAATTGATTATGCACTACCAAGTAGATGTTGATTCTTAGTGACCGTAGATGTATTGTTATGGTAAGAGTTATAAATAATTATGTCAAGTCCAGAATATATTTTGTTTTTTAATTTAATTTAATTGATGAGCTTCTGGCATGTGTATATCTAGGAAGGCATTTTGCCTACTCTAATAGCATGCAGAAGTTTAGCTATTCTCAGATCATATTGTATGGAAATTTCAACTGTGTCAACTTCTGAAGTCAAAGCATGGTTTGTTTGTTTGTTTCTTTGTTTGTTTGTTTAATTTATACCCCGCCTCTCTTCCCCAATCAAGGGGAAACCTCTCCTAGTTTTCTCTTGGTCTGATCAGATCTATAATATAGAATCCACTAATCTATTGCAGATTAGTTTCTGTAAAAGAAGTATTAAAAGTAGTGTTGATTAATCATCCTTTTATCCTTTTATCAAACTTTGCATTAATTGTTGCATACACATTTTAAAATGCTGTTTATGTAACTGAATTTAACTGGGACGAGTTTGCAAATGTTCTACTATAAAACAGAACCGTTATCCTTTTTTCTTACTTAGAGATTGTAGCAGCCTGGAGGTACAAGTAGACATTGAATCGAAGCCTGCAAAATTCAGACACAACAGTGGGAGCAGCAGCGTGGATGATGGTTGTACTGCAAGCCGCAGTAACGCTGGTGGTTCTTCCGCCTGCTTGTCTGATAACAAATCAAGTGTCCCCAAGTGGTCCAAAGAATCATCAGCAGGGAAAAAATGCAAAGGTAAACTCAGAAAAAAGAATAGCACGAAGATAAATGAAACCCGAGAGGACATGGATGCCCAGTTGTTGGAGCAGCATAGCACCAACTCCAGTGAATTTGACTCTCCCTCCCTCAGTGATAGTGTCCCGTCTGTAGCTGACTCTCACTCAAGTCATTTTTCCGAGTTTAGTTGTTCTGATCTGGAGAGTATGAAAACCTCATGCAGCCATGGTTCCAGCGATTATCACACCCGCTTTAATACTGTGAGCATTCTGCCAGAGGTCGAAAATGACCGCTTAGAAAACTCTCCTCACCAAGGGGGGAGTTTGCTCTTTATGCCAGTTGCTCCAAACTCAGAGGTTCCCCAGCTGAGTTACATTGCTGAAGAATGCACCTGCAAGGGGACTTCCAATAGTGCAGGTGTGAACGCTGGTGAAACACTGAAAGAAAGAAACAACAACCATTCACCCCAGGTTACGGAGTTAAGCACTTCACTTCAGACGGAGATTTAAACCTGTTATGCGCTGCAGAAATGTATTTACCACTAACGAGCCTTGCAAGGCCACTTTAAGAAGCAAGGCTTCAATGCAACTTACATTTGGATATATGTCTCTATTAAGGCTTGCGTGGAACTATGTGAAGTGACATGAAGATTATAACAAGTGCATTACAATAAAACATTATATTGATGTTTTGTATTTTTGCCATAACTTTGCTGAAAGTCTGTATTCGGTGAACTTGAATGGGGAAAATTGGCCACTTGTAGGCTTCATATAAAACCTCAGTATGGATTTCAGGTATACAGCAAAAAAACCCAATCCCTGGTCAAAATGAGTTGCTGTAACCATACCAAAAAATAAGTTCTGATAATTTTGTGTGGAGAAGAATATCATTATGTTAAGTGACGTTGAAACACATTCTTTAAGCAAGGTTATGACATATAGCATAACTTTAAATTAAAAAGAAATTGGTACTTGATATACAATAGGTAGCAAAGTGACGTCTCCTTATCAGAAAGTGGGGGTAATTTAATTATATTTGCAATTGACAGCAAAATAGAAAGTTTACGATATAAGGTGTATAGAGTTTTTGTACAATGTAAGAGCAATTAATTTGTTATCATAGTAGAGAACCTGATACAGTCACCTTCACCAGGGGACTTCAGTTATGCTGTTTAATTCTTGGTGCCTTTGGAAAAGACTGGGTTTATAAGTGCCTGGTCTGATGATTTCACTGTTAAGTTTTCCAGAATGTTGTCAGTTGCCACCTTCTTGGAATCTAGAGGAAAACTGCAGCGAATCAACTAACTGTGGTAGATTAATAGGATTCATAATACTGAAGTATTAGCCTACCAAAGATTCACTCAGGCTTTTAGCAGATAACTTTTCTGACATCATTTTGCAAATCACATGCACAGTAAAAAAAAAAAAAAAAAGCACAGTGCAGAGCTTGCACATCTTTGAAAATGGGCTCTAAAAATGGCTGGCTTGCCAGGAGGGGTATGCCACGTGTCCTGCTTATGGTTCAGCTGAAAATGAGTTGAAGCTCACTTAAGCGCCTGCACTGTTAAATGTTTGCCACACAAGTCATAATGATGTATGCTCTCCGCCCCTCCTACAAGAGAGAGAGAGAGAGAGAAAGTTTGGATTTTGGCACAGAAGCCTTCACTAATTTGGTTTTGTGTGTGTATGTGTGAATGAGGCATTTTTTTTTTGTAAGTATTGCCATTATGGTGCTACTGAAAATATATGAGAAGAAGGTTGTTATGGGCCGCAACCATTTTCTCTGGCCTCCTTGATTATTTTCTTTAATCAGCTTATAACACTAGTGTCAGATACATTATTTGGTAATGCTTGTTATGATATTTGTATATTTGCTATTTTTTTTGCTCAATGGAGTGTGTAAACTACATACCTGAAATAAATGTCTGAATACTATTTCTGTGTCTTCTATCCTTAGAACAAAGGGCTTTTTACTATGCATGGAACACTTGTAGACTTTGATTTTATGTTGCATTGTGCTGAATTACATTCTCTCCTCCAGAAGTCTTTCACATCTGCTTTATTGTTGTTCGAGTAGCAGAACTTCTCTACAAGAACCAGGCTTCATATACATGTTCATCATACATAAGCTTTACAAAGCTAAAGAGCCCAGATTCCAGCTCTTTCCAGTTAAAATTGTCGAGTGTTGATGTGAAGATGCCTTCTTAGATGCAATAGATAGAGGATCACTACTTGGTTTGCCAAACTGAGTTGATCAATGCATCTACTTGTTATAAAGTATCTTCCAATGAGTCTAAGTGGTGGGATTAATTGAATCTAGACTTGCCATTCTATGTACATCACCAGCCTTTTCTTTGTGTAGTTGAATTGAAATTTGGCTGCAGGGAGGAGACGATCTTCACTAATTGCCCATATTTCCAGATCCATTTTGTTATGAAAGGTCAACCAGTCTTATTTTATCTCATGTCTTATATTTGGTTGTCTTGATTTGGATAGTAATTTTTTTCAGAAGTTTCTTTGCCGTGATGAAAAATGATCAGTCATATAATTTAATAATATAAAATGCTAAGTTAACTTCTTAAATATTCTACCGAAATAAATTTTTGTATCTCAATATACTAGGCTGCTATCACATGTATTTTTATGCAAGTTTCATTTAGAATTCAGGCTTAATTATGATTTCTCTGTAACATCTCCCATATCCAAAGAAATAACTGAATCGAGTATTTTTTCATCAGTATTATAACCGAACAGTTGCTAAATGAGGCACTTGCTCAATGAGGATTACACGTTGTTTAATTTTAATGTATAAAATTACCAGAAAAAAAATATCAGAAAAATGGAAGAACAATATATAAAAATAATAAAACAAAGATTGAATAATGTGGATTTTTAATGTCTGCACTGATGAATTCTCTCTCCTTCTGCAGGATCAGACTGATAGGTCTATCATTCAGTGACCAGAATGGTATATCCTGGTAAGTTCTGTTGTTTTCAATCGCCAAAGATGGAATTGTCAGGAAAGGAATATTCTGCAATAGCACCTCTGGAGAGGGTCATTAATGATGCATCTTTAACAGACTCCAAGGCACAAAACTGAAAAGGCAGATTTGCCTGCTTGCAAATGTCTAGGGAAGTCCAGCTGTATATATGACTCTCCCAATCCATCTAGTTAGCTCCCAATCCAAATCTCAGATTTTATACAAGAAAATAAAATTGCAGCTTGCTCTTCCACTTTGCAGTCCCTACTTCAGTTATGGCTGTGGCCAGCTCTGTACCAAGCCTCTCGGTTGATTTAATACATATTTATAAACTTTGGATAGAGGGTTAAAAAATAGAATCACATTTGCAGATAACACAAAAATAAAGATACCAAACCCCTTAGAATAAACTCAAGATTTAAAAGAACTTTAAAAGTTGGAACAATGGGTAGAATCCAGCAAGATGAATTTCAACAGGCAAAAAATATACATACTGCATTGTGTTTGGAGGGGAAAAAAAGGACAAGAATATGAAATGGCAGAAATCATACCAGGCAGCAGTATACAGTATGCAATGCAGGCCTGTCAAACGTGCGGCCCACGGTCCAGATACGTCATGCTGGCCAGGGCCACTCCTGGTTTAGTGAAGGGGACAAGTCCCAATACGTCACATGATGCCCCTGTGACGATGTGAGTTTGACACCCATGCAATAAGGGATCTCAGTTTCCTGGTGGATTGCAAGCCGAACATGAGTCAATAGAATGATGCAGCTTCCCAAAAGGGAAATGAAATCCAGGCTTGCTTCTTAGTGAAGTATAATATAAAGATCAAGAAAAGCCACTGTTCCTTTTGATTTGTGTCACTCCCTGCTTAAAATAGTGACCAATTTAGAAGACTGAAATTTAGAATGCACATTAACAAACTAGAACATGTTTGAATTACAAGAAAGCGGATTTTGTATGGACATAAATTTTTCTTTATGGATAATGGAATAAACTTTCCGGAAGGTGGTAGGCTGTTTCACTGGAAGCATTGGATGGATGATCTTATCTCTTGAACATGCTGTAGTAGTGGATTCCTACACAGGGAATGATTTTGGGCTCAATAGTCTCCAAGATTCCTTCCAAATATTCTAGCAATACAGTGATTGATGTGAAGGTGCAGCTTATGTGATCGTCCTCTGTAAATTGATTTTTCTCCTAGTGTAAGCTTCATGAGAATTAGGCTTCTGATGTCTCTTGTGATTCCTTCCTTTTTTCCTCAATGAATACAAAGGCCGGGAATGAAAAGGATTGCAGGTAGGCAGAGGTAGCAAAAGGGCAGGATCCACTTGAGCTTCTGGATAAGACCTCCTTGCCTTTCTTCCTGTTCGGTTTGGTCCCTCTTGCATGCCACTTACACTACCATTCAGGTGCTTGTGATTGACAGTCTATTCCTGGGCCTTCCGAGGTGCTGGTTCTTTATGTTTCTGCACATCTCCCACACACTTTGCAAGTTGCCTGGGCTTGCCCACATGGCTCCTGCAATTTTTCTGACTGCCAAAATATCTTATCACCAGGATATGTACTTGAAATGTATCCTGCTCCTTGGCCACAGTTCTTTTTCTTTTCCTGGTCCTCAAAGTATGGCCAGGAAGAAAACAGTTGCTGTTTTTAGGAGGCAGAAATGGAAATGGGGCAGAAAGCAGGCGTTTAATGCACAATCCAACTAAAAAAAGATGCCATTAATGGATTTCCTTTGGCTTCTTTTGGTGACCAAGAATTGTTTGGCTACTAAGGATTAGCACAGGGGTCAGCAACCTTAAACCCTCAGAGCCATTCCCACAGAAAAGAAAACACTGGGGGCCACAAAACCCTTCCCGTGCCTGACTTATTACCTGAGCAGCCACAAAACTAGCATATGTAGTTGAATTAAATGTTGTTTTCTTCTGAAATTTTCCTTTTTTTGGATTTACCCATGGTTTTCCTACCGGGAGTCGAAAAGCTTGATAAATTGCGTGCCAGCGGGTATCACACACATTGGCGGTTGTGACACAGATTTTGAGCGACGGAGCTGCAGCAGAGGGATGAAAGAGCCGTGTGCGGCTCCACAGCCGTGGGTTGCTGACCCCTGGATTAGCATGTAACTAGACATATCTTGCTCTGCACTGTGCCTCCTGGTGTTCAAGTAATATCCTGCCCTGATTGTGTAGGTTCACTTCGCAAACGTAAGAAGCCACAATCATTTGTCAATGATAAACAGGCAATATCTAGCTGTCTAGGGACGCTCCCTCACTTGAGGTTGTAGTTAATTAAGCGTCTATGGACTATAGATTCATGTTTATGTTAGTAATATATACACTTCATATGTTACTGTTAAGGGAATTGATGTATAAACTTCATGCTTCATATTGCAGTTCTTATTTTAAAAGTATCTAATAGTTCTATGTGACAAGCTGATACAATTTGAGAAAGCCTTTTAGATACTAAGAAGAAAGTCTTATTTTGAATATATTGCTGATGGAAACTGACCAATTGTATTATTTCATTAGCTCTCACCCAATTTCAACAAAGTTCCTTTCACAAAGTTGTTCTACAATTTCCCTCTGCAATACAATACAGATATATAGTCTTCTTTTATCAGATAAGAAAGTGAATACATCATCTGCAGTTTGAAAAACGGCCATGAATATCACCCATTTGGTACTTATTAGGCTATTATTTATTCCTAGTTTTTGATCTCTAATTTGATATCATAAAATGTACATATCTTTATTTTCATTAAAACAAGCTTATACTTTTATGTGACTGCAGGATCCAAGCTAGGAAAGAAGCTGCTGCCATATTTGGAAAAAGCTGGTATATGTTCTTCGTTCTTATGCTCTTACTCTACCTCTGACGAAATGGAAGGACACATGACTTCGTGCTAGAAAGCATTGAGCCTGAATTCGTAGCTCTTGATGTGGATGTTTTAAGCAATTATGCATCCCATGCTTTTCAAAGCTATACATTAAAACTGTTGTTCTGAAAATATCTTGGAATGTTTTTAGAACAAGTACAGGTTTGGCTCCTAAACTTATTCTTACTTCAGTGCTGTATTTGAGCGGCCAGTATTTATATTTTACATCATCTAAAGAATCTTGTGGTTTGTGGTTGGGGTGTGCATACTTTGAAAACAATTGGGAGAACAGATCTCATGTGAGCACAGCAACGTTCTGTGATTCATTAAGTGGAGCCCCTCTACTTTTCAGCTTCTCCTGCAGCTATTTTGAGGAGTCATGTCAACTTTAATGAATCAACTCCTTAATGCAGTGTGCTCAACTTGAAGATGCATGGACTCAACTCTCAGAATTTGCCAGCTAGCGTGCTGGGGAAGAGTTCTGAGAGCTGGAATCCATGCAGCTTAAAAGATGATGGTTGAGAAATTAACATTATTTACATTATTTAAAATGTGAAATGCTAAAATTTGGATATTCTGATATGTAAATGAATTTTTTTGTACTGTAAACTATACAGAAAATATTGTACTATCTCCCTTCCTCTGGCATTCACAGAAAATAAGCAGAGTTCTGTTCCAACTGATTAAAAATGCTATGATCATGTACCCAAAATAGTCCAACAAATCAAGGAATGAGTAATGAATTACATTGGATATTACTGTTAGCTGTTTCCGAAACCATTTTTCTCTGGGGTTTGATACTTCAGTGAATGCTGCTTGAAAGATTTAGGGATGCTGTTAGGACAAAAATATTATTTTTCAAAGCAAATTGGGACTTCTTCAGTGAAATCTCTCCCTGGAGAATGAAGGTGACAGCTGGTTTTTTGGAACCTCTCTAGACAAGGAAAAGACAGATTGCCCACATGTGCTCCAGAAGACTTCTTCCAGGAAACCTCAGAGGTTTTCCATAGATTTCATCACCAGGAAATGTTGGGATTAGCCAACTTGCTCATACATGGTGGGGCCTTTGAAAGGATACCAAGTTTCTAATTTTGCTACTAATAAAAATGGCTTATTTAACTATCTTAACACCATTATACATTGGTCGATGATCTCTGGCGAGCCCGGGATCGGGGCCATTCCTCTATCCTGGTGCTACTTGACCTATCCTTCTGCAACAGCTCGGGGTTGGAAGTGGGAGGCACCGTGTTTCGGTGGTTCTCCTATCTCTCAGGACGTGTGCAGACAGTGTTGGTGGGAGGGCAGAGGTCAAGCCCGAGGCCCCTGGTTTGCGGGGTGCCTCAGGGTTTGGTCCTCTCGCCACTCCTATTCAACATCTATATGAAACTGCTGGGTGAGAACATTCGAGGGTTTGGGGTGCAGTATCAGTACGCTGATGATATCCAACTGTTTATCTGCACCCCGAACCAACATGCCGCCGAAGTGATGTTCTGGTGCCTCAGGGCTGTGGGGATCTGGATGGGGACCAACAGGCTCAAACTCAACCCAGACAAGATCAAGTGGCTTTGGGTCCCTTCTTCTTAGACAACATTTTCCATCGTTGGAAATGGAGGGAAGGTGTTGACCCCCACCAAGCAGGTTCACGACTTGGGTGTCATTCTGGATCCACAGCTAAAATTAGAAGATTATTTGACAGCTGTGGCCAGAGGGACATTTGCCCAGGTTCGCCTGGTGCACCAATTGCATCCCTTTCTGGATGGAGCAGCATTACTCTCAGTCGCTCATGCCCTCATCATCTCACGGTTAGACTGCTGCAATGCGCTCTACTTGAGGCTGCCCTTGAAAAGCAATCGGAAGCTTCAGCTGGTCCAGAATGAAGCTGTGTGAGTAGTCATGGGTGTTTCGCACTATACCCATGACACACCACTCTTGCGCGGCTTGTACTGGCCCCCAGTAGGCTTACGGGTTCAATTCAAGGTGCTGGTCATTACCTTTAAAGGCCTACATGGCATTGGACCGGGTTGCCGCCTCGAGTTCCCTTCGGGTGAAGAGAGGCGGGGTATAAATTCAATAAATTATTATTATTATTATTACCTTTGAGACCGCCTTCTGCCACCATTTGCCTCTCAATGCCCTGTGAGGTCACATAGTTAACAAATAATTTAACAAATAATAAAAATGTGCCCAATATCTTTCTTTTAAAATATTTATTCATTACAAGTATTTTATATCAATCAGCTCAATACCTTATTACAAAAATTCTTCAAGGGAAACAATTCAAGTGGATAAGCTCTTAACATTGTTTTACAGTTTCTAATCCAAGAAAACATTTAATTCAAAATAGAAGAAGTATCAAACAGTACTTCTCTACTATTTCCTGTAATATAATTTGGATACTATTAATAAATTAGTTTTCAATTTAAAATATAATAACTCTATTGCTTCAAAACATTTTTTACACATTTTGCTTCATCTTTGTTGTTCTGTAGTAAGTCACTAGCTCAGAGAAACCTCCCTTTGTATATTCAATAGAAGCAATTCAGAGGAGATTCAAATATCCCGTTGCAACCAGCTGCTAAAAGGTTCACACAGCTGTACACATTCAGAACCCTCCAGCATGTTAATTCTGTAAGAGTAAGACAAGAAATGGGGATTTTCTTGAAAGCCATACTCAACTAAGCCAGATGAATTTGGAACAGCAAATGAAAGCAAAATTGAAGTTGAAACACACTGTAGTTTAGTATGCATTGTGTCCCCGTTTTTCCCCAGCTGCAAAAAGTGCTATCACCTTGTTACACTTTCATAGTCTTTCAACACATGCCCACTTAAAATAAGACTCACAATTCCTCATTTAATGAGGCTTATTCAAAGACATTTTCATTGCAGTGTCAATCACCATTTTTGAACAGTGGTTTTTCTTTAGAAAAATCCCCTAAACTAGAAGAAAATGAAACAAAAACAGAAAATCAAAAACAGCTACATAACTGTTTAAACACTTTCCATATAAGTATTATCATGTTTAATATCCCTTCATAAAAGGAACATTTTAGACTATTTCCTTGGCCTTCTGGGACTGTGTCCTTGTGGCTCACGGTTCTCTTCCCTAAGCAAATATAGAGCGTTTTTCATTCTTTTTCTTTCCTATCTAAATGAGTCGTTCAAGCCCCAGTCCCACTTCTAATCTATTTGTTGATATAAGTGCAGGTGCCAAAGAGTAGGGAACATTCCCATAAATAAAATAATTGTAGAATAAAACATATACCACAAGATGAAGGAGCTGATTATCAAAGTGTATGTAAAATATACAGCATATTAAATAACCCAAATAAAACTATTTGTTTGCCTTCCCTTGGTGTAAGATGGACATACACACTATGCATATTTGCATGGAGTAATTAAAAAAAACTGTTTACAGTTCAAAGGTTTTCTTAAGATTCTCAAGATCACTCAAAGAAAATTGTTGGTCTTGTGTGTTAGAAAGAGAAGCCAGTAGCTGCTGAACCTGTTCTATTTCATTCTTACAAAGAAGTGTCTGCACCACCTAAGGAAAAAAAGTAAGTGCATTTAATTAGTACTTAAAATGACATTTACCTAAATACCAGCGTTATTTGAAAAATAATTTACACTGAAGACATTAATCAGTCTGCTCACCTTAAATCTTTCAGCTTTACTTAGGTAGAAAAGATGTTGGTATAACAGATTAGGGTTTTGGCTGAACACATCAGACTGTAGAGCTTGAATAATGATGAGAAAAATATCTCCCTCTAGTTTGTTGCTTAGTAGGACTGGCAAATCTTTTGGCTCAATCATTGCTAAGAGCTCTGCACAAGCAGCAATGTCCTTACTGGCATTCACGATGTTGATCATCTGCCCAAATTCATAGGCATTTGATGGCTTAGAAATGACTAGCTTTTCTGAGCTATTCAATGGCATGGTTGTTCCAAGTTCCTCTTTGGCATTGCAAGGGTTTATTGCTGTATTCTTTGAAGCACACATCTTTGTATCATCTTCCTCTTGCTCATTTACCTTCACAAAGGAAGAACCATGCATTTGGTTAGCCTTGCTAAATACATACAATATAAAAAATTTCATAGTTACAGTAAGCAGGAGGCAAGCCATAAGAACGTGTTCAAGGTGGCTTCTGTTTCATGCATACTCCCACTGCTAAATTAAAATACATTTTAT
>JANHGC010005302.1:75085-85380 GCA_027560395.1 Boaedon fuliginosus | reverse complement strand
TCCCTCCCTCCCTCCCTTCCTTTCCTTCCTTTCTTCTTTCTTTTTTTCTCACTCTCTGTATAATTCATTCCAGTATATGTCAAGCAAAGTCTCAGTGGTCCTTGATTCCTGATGATATTATCTTCATGACTATAACAAGGAAGTAGTTATCATTGCCTTGCACCAGGAAGTTTTTATTTCAACTTCCCATGGACCAGAACCTCTTAATGGTTTCCCATCAACACACTAGCCAGCTCCAACACCACTTCACTTTTTTTCAAGTTGTATTTGTGTATATCAAGTTAGATACAGTTGAGAATAAGTTATTGGGGCAGAGGATAGGTGGACAAAACTCATAATAAAATTAAATAGTAAAGCAAAAAAAATATTTGGCAGATAATGTAAAACAAAAATAGTCTCCAACTATAATTATAGAATTCAAGTCTTATGGCACATTTATCCCCACAATGAAATCCTATGTACATTTCCTCATAAGCAAGTCCTACCACGTACAATAAATGTATATGCAGGGCAACAGCCTTAGTGATTTTCAAACTCTATTACTAGGTATCCAAGTGTTTTGCTTGTTTTTTAAACTATCATAGACAACTTAAATCAGCAGAGCAATAGAAGAAAAAGGCTACAACCAGTATCTTATGGGAGTACTCCCAAATCTTCTATGAATGCTCAACCCTTTAGAGTTTCAGGAAAGCCAAAACTTAGGAAGAGCAGAGAGCCGTGTATTACAAAAAGAGCAAAAAAAAGAGGAGGCCCCTTAAAAAGTTACGGTATGACAGAAAGAAAGCAGAGCTCCTTGGCTCTTATTTTGTGCCCATCTTCTTTCCAAGGAAAATACTTACATATAGATTGAAACTTGTAAGGTGTCAGGACTGCAGTTCAAGACTGATAAGAGGCCAAGAACCAGGTAATTTAAATTTATTCAGGTGTTAAATTATTTGCATTCCTGGGATTGAAGTAGAGATAGGCAATTAATAGCCCGTGGACTGCACGAGATTCCAGATCTCTTTTTTTATAGTCCCAGCAATAACTTTACACTCCAGGACTGAAATCCAGCAGCAGAATTGTCAGTTTTATCTGAGATAAAACAAGGTGCAGAATTGGCTGCTATTAAGAATTCATAAGACTGCATGTACTCATTTCATCATTCCAATTATTTCCAAAGTACAAAAGAGGACTGGAAGATTCAGATTCAGGCTATAGAGGTCCCCCCATGGTCTTTAGAGATCAGGGCAGGTAGAGACCCTTAGTGACATACATCACTATTACGAATCACACAAGTTTTCAAAAACCCTGGAGAATAATGCTGTTTGTCTAAAAATAAGTATAAATTACAGCAAAAATGAATTTATCTAAAAAAACCATTAATCCCACCAATCAATTTTGCACAATGTGAAGAAATATTTCCTTTTTGCCTGGTTCTAAATTTTCTTGCAGTTAACTTCATGAAAAAAAATTATTCCATGTTTTGCTTTCTCATATTTTGAAAGAGGGAGAAAAACATACTCACTCATATTTTATCAACCTTTGTTAATTTGTTATTTTTAAATTAGAACAATTAATTAAAATTGCAAACCTCCATTGTTTTACTAGGACAGGATATTTAAGCTTTTTATTCTGTACTAATATAGAAGCATACAACAGTTAGAAGACCCTCTAACCACTATAGAACTTCAAAAGGATTAATCATATTTGAATCATAAACAAAATAACACACATTTATGTTGAATCTTACATGTTTAGTTGAAGAAAGGTTATAAAAATGGCTTAAGTAAAACTTTATTAACTGAAAGTAATATATTATGAAAAGGTGCAATTTATCCCTATCAAACAGAATTATTTGCTATTTTGAAATAGTGATTATTGACTAATGTAAGATTTTCATGGATGAATATACTACCTGTGGACCAAGATTTTCAGGAAGTGAGAGGAATATGGGGAGACGCACATCTCTCTCTCTGCCCTAAGACACTGGTTGCAGCTGAGGCCGCTGCTCTCACCACCTCCCTGGCCTGCTTGCTGCTCTTGCAGCGCCTTGCGCAGCACACTTAAACTTAGTGGCTTCACAATGGGATCCCCTCCTCTTCCCGGAGCCCATTATGACGTGGAGCCTTGGCTGCAGCTGGCCCAGCCAGTGTCTCAGGGTTGAGAACAAGTCATGCATCTCTCAGAGGTGCGCACAGCACCAAGGGCAGAAGAAGAGGCAAGTAAAGGGGTGCTTCGCTCCCGCTCTGGAATATGGAGCGAATCTCCATCCGCTGCCATTGTCCTTCCCTCCTCAGGGCAGGTGAGGAATGAGTGGGAGGGTGGGGCCAGCCACTGGTGCGTTCAGCCAACAGGAAGCCACAGCAGGGGGACTTAAGAACTTCATTTATCTGGGAACCTGAACTGACTCTTGATTTAAATCATATGGTAAAAAGCACCCAAAGAAGAAGAAGGAACAACATCAGCAAAACAACAACCCAACCCTTACCTGTTTTTGGAAATGGTTCAAGAGAGAACACACACACACACACGAGAGAGAGATGAGAGGGAGGGAGAGAGAGGGAGAGAGATGAGAGGGAAGAAGAGAGATGAGAAAGAGAGAGGGAGAGAAAGAGAGAAAGTGGGAGAAAGAGAGACAGAGAGAAAGAGAGAGGGAGATACAAGTCTTAGTCCTACTATCTGGGAGGAGTTTGTTCCTGTGGCCCCTGACGATTTGGACAAGGTCATGGGTGCAATGAATGCCACCACCTGTGTCCCTCTTGGCTAGTTTCAGTTGGCCATGAGGTGACACGCAGTTGGCTCCATCAACACTTCTTTGAGTGAGGGTTACTTTCCACCATCCCTGAAGGAGGCTGTGGTGAGACCCCTCCTCAAGAAGCCTTCCCTGGACCCAGCTGTTTTGAACAACTTTCATCTGGTCTCCAACCTCCCCTTTTTTGGGAAAGTTGTTGAGAAGTTGGTGGCACTTCAACTCCTGCACACCTTGAAGGAAGCTGATTATCTAGATCCTTTGCAGTCTGGTGTCAGGGCTGGGTACAGTACTGAGATGGCACTGGTCGCACTAACAGATGATCTCTGGAGGGCCCAGGATGGGGGAGTTTCCTCCGTCCTGGTGCTTTGTGACCTCTTGGTGGCTTTTGATACCATTGACCATGGTATCCTTCTGGGGTGGCTTGAGGGATTGGAAGTGGGAGGCACCATTTTATGATGTTTCACCTCCAGGGTTCGGTTCTCCCCCCATTTATCATCTACATGAAACCACTGGGTGAGATCATCCGATGGCACAGGGTGGGGTATCATCAGTACGCTGATGATACCCAATTGTATATCTCTACCCCGGGTCGAACTAATGATGCCGTTGAAGTGATGTCCTGGTGCCTGGAGGCTCTGGGGATCTGGATGGGCACCAACAGGCTCAGTCTCAACTGTGACAAGACTGAGTGGCTGTGGATATTGCCCCCATGTGATCCAGTGGATTCTCCACCTTTAACACCGGGGAGGCAGAAATTGCTTCCCTCAGAAAGAGTACACAACTTAGTGGTCCTCTTGGATCCACAGCTGCAATTGGACCATCATCTGGTGGCTGTGACCAAGGGGGCCTATGCAGAGGTGCACCTGTTGTATCAGTTGTGCCCCTTCCTGGACCAGGAGGCTCTTTTGACTCATGCCCTCGTCACCTCTCAATTAGATTACTGCAATGCACACTACATGGGGCTGCTTTGAAGAGCACTCAGAAGCTCCAATTGGTTCAGAATGTGGCTGCATGAATGATAAAGGGTATACCTCAGTGCACCCATATAACACCTGTCCTCCGTGAGCTGCACTGGCTCGCAATAGTCTTCCGGGTGCAATTTAAGGTGCTAGTGACAACTTTTAAAGCCCTCCATAGCTTAGGAGCAGGGTACCTTCGAGACCGCCTTCTGCCCCCTCATGCTTCCCAGCACCCAGTTAGATCCCACAGTCGGCCTGTTACTGGTCCCATCAGCTAAATGATGTTGGCTGGTGGGTCCTCGAGCTAAGGCCTTCTTTGTGGTGGGACCGGCCCTCTGGAACCAGCTACTTGTGGAGATCCGAACCATCCCTAGTCTGTTGGCCTTCCACAGAGCCACTAAGATCTGGCTCTGTTGGCAGGGGTGGAATTAACGATCCCTGAAGAGTGATTGTTGTGTGACTGGTGATTGAGTGAGTTTGTTGATTTTATTTTTATTTTGTTATTATAAAATTGTTTTAAATATGTTTCATTGTATTGTATTTTAATCCTTGTAAGCCACCTCGAGTTACCCTTCATTGGGGAAGAGAGGCAGGGTATAAATCGAAAAAAATAAAATAAAATAAAATAAAATAAATAATAATAATACATGAGAGAGAAAGACAGGGAAAGAGAGAGAGATGAGAGAGGGAGAAAAAGGGAGGGAGAAAGAGACAGCTGGGAAAGAGAGGGACAAAGAAAGATGGGAGAGAAGGAGAAAGAGATGAGAAAGTGACAAAGAGAGATGTGAGAGAGAGAAAGAGAGAAAGAGGGAGGGAGGGAGGTGTGTGTGTGTGAGAGAGACATGAGAGATGAGCGATGAGAGAGAGAGCAAGAGAGCTGTTTCACAGAGAAAAAGAGCCACAAAACCTGGGTAGGCATGGCTGGGGGGGGTCATGTGACTTGGTGGGAGTGAATGATGTTGAGTTGGCCATGCCCACCCAGGTTTTGTGGCTCCCAGTGTTTTCTTTTCTGTGGGAAACGGGTCCAAATGGCTCTTTGGGTGTTTAAGGTTGCAGACCCCCTGGTCTCTGCAGATGAGGAAATTCACCACATAACTCTTCACTCTAAATTGCAAAATTATAATTTCTCCCACAAAGTTGCCATACTTTCTTTTTTATATGCCTCTTCATGCTTACTTTTGCCTTTGCTGCAAAGTCCCCCCATCAGTGAATTCTAATATACAGTAAGTTAGTAGACAGGCTGAGTAAAACACAACTCATGTTTTATGATTTTTACACATCAGTGGCATGGCAATGACTATCAAAATTTAAACTCCTCTTTTCATGGTAATTAATAATGCCCTGTCTGGCTCTACTTCTGATGTCTTTCCATCACATGTTGCACCTTGGAAACTGCCAAGACATCAATCTCTCTTAGCCTGAAGAGCTTCCTTAAATGAAAAATCTTATCTAGAACAGGTCATGTTATATAACAACTGACTGGCTTTGCCTGGGAAATGAAAGATGATGAGGTAGAATCCCGGGGACAGAGGCTATCTCCATAAATCTGCCAAAATTGGAGTTGTGGATTACTTTACTAGATTAATTGCCTGTCCTTCAAACAAAGCCCTGACCTCAGTGGCTGAACATCACTATTTTCTAACCTCATTTATGAGGACAAAACAAGGAATTGCTTCTACAGAGGGATGTAAGAGAAGGACATCTATCGATTGTCCTATAGTTTATCAGAAAGGATTCAGCAAAACTAACTGATTTTCTAATTATCAATATTCGGGATGGCTTCCTATTAACTGATTTTTGCTGGTTCTTTTATCTTTGATGAAATTTTATATACAGGTATTTCTCACTTATTGGGACTTGCAATGCTGTCATTAAGCAACATGATCATGAAGTGAAATGGAACATGCCCATGTCCAACTTAGGACATGTTCATCAGTTCCAGCTGTGGTTTTTAAGCAAATCACTGTGTGTCATTAAGTGCAATGTCACATGACCATGACTTGTGATCTCCTGCCAACTTCAATGACTTTGCTTGTCGAAAGCCAACTGTGAAGGTCATACGTGGCAATTCCATGACTATGGGGTGCTGCAACCACCATAAATGCATGCAACTGCCATGTAAGCCAAATTGTGATCATATAACTGCAATGGCTGCAACATCAAAGACTGGATTTTGTGGTTGGTAAGTGAGGACTACCTATGTTTTCATTTTTAGTCTTAGTCTTTGTGTGTTGAGAATTGTTTTAGCCTAGGCTACAGTCAATTGACTGTAAGAAGAGAAATCCAGGTTAAGGTCTGCCTTGTTAATCGGATTAAAATTAGAACCATGGAACTCAGAATTCTTGGTCTGAATCAAACACAAAAACTGAAAAAAGAACCAATAATATTAGATTCACGTACCTATTTTTCCTCAATGCACAGAGAAATGCCAGCTTTAAAGTCCTTGTGATGCACTAAAATTATTCAGGGATGTACCTAAAAAATGGTTTCCTCTGAATTATTTTTAATTATTAGGCAAAACCTAGTAACATCATGGAAAAGCACAGAAAACCAGCAGAGAAATTTCATTGGTTTAACCTCTTTAAATTTCACTGTAAATCCCCCTGATACCACAGTTGAGAAAGAGACTTAGAATTCATACTGACTTTCCTTTAAATGAAATTTTAGTGACATTCTATCTTTCAGGCACATTGAAAGTCTTCTTTTTTTTTTTGGTAGAAAAGGAGACCTTCAGCCATATCAATCCAAGAAAGGAAAATAAATGTGATCGCCCAGGTGATATCTGTGTAACTGAATTATTTCATGTTGACCTTAGTCTTTTCTTCAAAAGGTTATGCTTCATCTTCTGGTTTTATTGTTCTTTCATCAAGAAAAACCTTGTATTTGTAGATGAGTTGGATATATAGCAGTTTCTGCAGTTTGTTCTGAAAAGCAACTTTACAAATTTATATCCCCCCCAAAAGGCAGTATTTTCTAGTTAGTTTTTTTTTTCACAATAAATACAGTACCTTAACTGAATGCAACTTTTTATTTTCCTATGAACAGTTCACTGAGCTGCAATAAAGGGGGAGGTGCAAAAATCACATGCAGAAATTAATTACTAATCAAATTTGCTTGCTAGCTCCCATATTTGGACAACTTTCATGTGTACTGCACAAATATTCACAAAAACACATTCACGATCTTATGTATGCATATTTGATAAAATATGCATACATTACTTATCTGACAATAGCAAAAGTGAAACTACTTGATGCCTGAATTACATATTTCATTAACTATTGTAAAACATTATCTTTTTAAACAAGCACATGTTGCAATTCACTTGTGGATGTTCAATGATAAAGTCCTTTATTCTTATATTCATCAACATTGCTCCTCTACAATATCTCTTCTTGTAATTTCAAATCATAAGGGAAATCTGATTAAACACACTTTCAAGTCTATTTCTTCCCTTTTTTTCCTATTCTGCTCTCCAAGTTTCTTTTCATTGGTTGTAGCGTTTCAAAAGAAAATTTCCCTCTAATATCTTTCCCACAATTTATTTATTTATTTATTTATTTATTTACTTACTTACTTACTTACTTACTTATTTATTTTGATTTATACCCCACCTCATTTCCCCGGTCAATTGCACATCGTCTAAGATATTGTCAAGATCTAAAGCTCTTGGGTTTGAGGAAAACAAAATCCCAACATAAAAAGGAAACAGCATAGCTAACTAATGGCACCAACCAACAGCAAATTCAATGGAAGAGAATATATGTACTTCACAGTTAAAATGTTGGGTTCCTGCAAATGTTCATTACTTAGGGTAAGTAGCAATATCAGTGTGAGAGGAAGATTAAGGTTTGCTGGCTGCTCGTCTATAGTCGCTTGCTCTCCCAGTCTTGGTGGGATGTGGCTTCCTCCTTGATCATGGATGATAGTATTGTTTCTTTCATGGTTGTTTATCTGGTGCTGTTTCCTACTTAATAGGTTGTTAACTGTGGGACAGATGGATTCTAGGCTGTTTGCTTCCTTTCTAGGTTTTTGATATCTTTGATGTCAATCTAAGAGCATTTTTTCCCTTAGAGAATTCTTACAAAAAGAGGTCTCCTCCACAGGATATGTAACATAGGCTACGACCATCCACAGATCCTTGCAAGTAACCTTGGAAAGCTACATACTTTCTGTACCTTATTCAGATATTTTTTTGGGAAACCAAGAGTAACTACTGAGTACTAATTTCCACCAGCTTGTTCTAACTTTTTGATTCAAATTACATTTTAATTACATGGCTGGTACATGGCTGATTTTAGCAATATTTTCCAGTTAAATATATCAACTTGTTTTCCGAGATTAGCTCTCATTATATCTTTATAGATCCTTTTATTGAAAATCGATGCATAAAGAGCTGCCATTATAGTTGGATGCACATATATTAGGATCAATTCAACTTCTTTTCTGCTATTCGCATGTAAATTAATTTCATGTTTGGCACTGAATTCATCAATGCTGCAAGGAAAACATTTTATCATGGTACTTCAGAACTCTTAGTCAAGGATTCTTCTTTGGCTATGAAATTCCATTTTAGAAGAGGAATTTACATTAGAAGCTCAAATGTGAACTTATTGACAATATCGCCCTCAATACAATTCACTTTCTAACTCTGGCCAGCTAAATGAAGACATTTTGCAAAATCTATCATATAGCTCTTCAAAGTTTGCATCTGTCAGGAGATGTCCCCTGAACAAGAGATGTGATTCTACAATAGCCTGCTGCTTGAGGAAGATGACACTATTGTTTTCGAGAGGTATGACAGCACCTTTCCTTCTTGATGCAGAGAACCAAAGTACAAAATGAAAGAGATTGGCAACAGATTCAAAATGCTCCATACCAGGCAATGAATAGCTAACTCCACCTCGTGTCAAAATCTGATGTTCAAACTAGACATGAAAAAATATGCCATTGAGGAAATCTCCTGCTTCTTACAAGGATGCTGTATCATGAAAAACTGTTGCTATAGTAACATTACACACGTACATACACACACAGAAAGAAAATAAAAGGAAAATGCTAATCAGCTTAATCACTTGTTGCTTTGATATAATTTGCATTTTATTTTTTTTTCTGGTGAAAGATAAAATGTGATAGATCCTGAGGCAGTGATTAAAGACTGATGTATGTGAGCAAATCTGGTTGTGTTTATAAAAAGTATGTGATCACCTCTTACTCTGCATGTATGCAAGTCTCAAGGATTATATTGAGGCAATTTTCTACAATAGGACACTTACATAACAGGTGGTATAGTAAAATCTGGACTATTAGAAAGATCAAAGAGAGTCTTGATAAACAAAGTTATTACAGTATTTCAGAGATAGCACCTGCTTCTACAGAAAAAGTTTATAGGCCTTAGGTTTTTTGTATTTCAATAAATTTTAATGTCACTGAACTTACACTGGTTTAAATATAACAAGAATTGAGTTTTGGGAATGCCAGGAAATTGAGCTGATTTTGAAGCAAATAGCTGAATTTATGATTGATCAACACCAAGTATCAAATTATCCATACTATGGTTCACACTTTTCATGCAACATCAACTATATTCACATTAATAATGTCGCTTCATCATAAATAAGTCAGGTAAATATGTTACTATACACAGAGCAAACAAAACTCATGAGATCTCAATAAAAAAAGTATGAACATTCACTGCAATGAATGACGCTGCAAAATTCAACTAATTTCAACACTAGGCTGAAAAACACGTGGTTTAGCTCTGTATCGTGGGAAAAATATCACTTGAGTTTCCATCTATTTTGCAATGAAATATTGAATGCCAACAGAATTATATGACCTTAGCTACTTTATCAAATGGACACAAATATGTTCACCCTACCATTTTAGCATTAGTAAAACAGTTTTTTCCAGACACAATTTTGACATTGTTTAAAGAAAACATTCAAGTTAGCTTTGTAAAGGAAACACTACAGTGTTATACACACTTTTTCAATATTTTTCAGGTAATATTCACAGCTCAATTCAATCACTGACTATCATAATTTGGATTTAAGATAACAGTGGTATGGAAGGAAGTAAAAGTTTATTTCCAATCTGTCTAATAATGACTGAGACAATTTCAGAGCACCTAGCTGTAATAGCTGTAGCTACTCATAAATCCTGTGTTGTATCAAGACTTCCTTGTTGACAGTGCTGATGGGAGAATCCCCAATACAAGGAAGCTTTGAGGAATAAGATGAACAGAAAAGCAGCAGATGTTTGCTAAGAGCTGGCAGCAATGGAAAAGGCAGAGGGGAAGAATTATAGGTATAATAGCAAAACAAGATAATATCACTTCCAAGACAAAGACAACAGGAACAACAGGCTATTTTCCCCTGAAGAAGCATCTCAGGAATAAGAAGGGCCATAACTGGGGTTCCTTCTGAACTTACAGCTGGAGTAGAAACTGGAGCCAGCAAGACCAGTTATAATAATAATAATAATAATTTATTAGATTTGTACCCCGCCTCTCTTCACCCAAATGGGGAACTCGAGGCGGCCAAAAAAACAATACAACTAAAACAATCCTATACAGTAAAAATTCAAAACACATTCACTCA
>JANHGC010005302.1:49305-62433 GCA_027560395.1 Boaedon fuliginosus | reverse complement strand
ATAATTCAGCAGGCAATCCGTCTGTACCTGGTGTCTTATTAATTTTCTGCTTCTTGATTGCTGTTTCTAATTCTCTTGTTGTTATTTCTTCGTTTAGTCTATCCTTTATAATTTCTGGTACAGTCGGTAGTTCCATTTTTTCTAAATAACTTTTAACTCTTTGTCTCCTCTATATAATCTTGCGCATATGCTGACCTAATCTTTTAGGCTATTTCATCTTGTTTTATCAAATTTAGTTTATGTTTCAATATTTCTTTTTCCTCTCTTAATTTTTTTATCTCCAGGGTCTTCTTGTAGTTTTCCCTCCAATGTTCTGATTTTATCCTGCAATGACACGTCTTTTTTGTATTTTCTCTTTATATTTTCTTGCCGAATATTTGATGGCCAGCCCCCTAATAAATGCTTTCGCCGTGTCCCAGTTGTTCTGAATAGAAGTGTCTTCACTTCTATTCTCTTTGAAAAAAGTGACCATAGCCTGGTTTAAAAATTTTAGGAACAAGTCATCCTTCAATATATCTCTGTTCATTGACCATCTGAGTCTTTTCTTGTCTCCCTTCCAACAAATCAGAATCGGATTGTGGTCCGCCCATATATTCGTCTCGATGTCTACCTCTTGTATCTCCATTCCTAATTCCATGGTCGTCCACGCCATATCGATTCTTGACCGGGACCTATATCTTGGGGAGTAGTATGTATATTTTTTTTATATTTTGGTTCCTCTCTCTCCAAATATCTTGCAACCCCAATTCATATGTTAGTTTCCTAAATATTTTTGGCAAGATGTTCCTAGATGGTTTCTTTTTTTTCCTTCCCTTGTCCCGCCCCAGTTTTACAGTCCAGTTTGGGGTCTGAAATTGCATTAAAATCTCCAATTAGGCATATATGCTCATTTTCTAATTCAACTAATTTCTTTCTTTTTTAAAAACATCTTTTTATTAGTTTTACAATTCCACCCTTGACTTCCCAAAACCAAATACAAGCATACATATAATTCATCTCTATTTTTTATATAATTCTATCATTTCCTTTTTTTTATATTTTAAATTTCTTTTCCCCCACCTCTAGAGTTTACATAACATATTCTAAAATCTTCATATTTATATTGATCACTTAGTAGAATGTTACTACTACTTTTTTGTTCTGTAGCCTGTTTTTAATATAGTCAGTCCATAATTTCCAGTCTCTTTTGTATCTGATATCCGTCTCTTCTTTAAGGTAACCTGTTATTTTCGCCATTTCTGCCAGGTTCATCATCTTGCCAATCCATTCTTCTTCTGGTGGTATCTCTTCTCTCTTCCAGTATTGTCCCCAGAGTAGTCTAAACTGATTTATTGATAAACAATATAGTCACGAATTTTCTCAACTAATGATTAGCACCTGCTTAGAGATAGATAAGGGTCCACGGGATTCAAGGAGAGTTGACTTTAGTCTATTTGTGGCGACACAGGGATTCGAGGTTGATTCCTCTTATAAATCCAACCCCAGGTTCTGCCACTCCTCCTACATCACTTAATGAATATAATGATTCAGGTGGCAAAAGAATCAAATTTCTAACTGGATAAGCATTTTTCATTCCTGCATGTTCTCTACTAGCTTCTTAAATAACTCCCTAAAAGGAAAATATATGCCACTGTTCATTCTCATACTACATTGATTGTTTGAGCGACTGACTGACTGAACAGGCACTACCTAACTTGCAAATAACCAAGTAGCTCACAAAATACCAAAAAATATTAAGTAGCGGTACAAAATGAATGAATAAACTTAAAATCTGGTCACTGAATAGAAAAACATCTGAAAAGCACATCCCACAAGGGCAGGGGTGTCAAACTCATGTCACAGCAGCATTACATGATATATCGGGACTCCCCCCCCCCCCGCTTTGTTAGACTGGGCATGGGCGTGGCCAGTGTGTGTCGCATCCGGCCTGCAGGCTGGGAATTTGACAGCCTTGCACAGGGGGGTTCATTAAACCTAACCCAAGGCGTAGAATGGTTTGGTCTTTAAGGCCTTCCAGAACATCATCAGGGTGGGAACCCCACAGGTTTTTGGGTTAACTTTATTCCAGAGGTCAGGCACTGTGACAGAGAAAGTATGTTTCCTGGGTCCTGAAAAGTGACACTATTTAATTGAGTGAACTCAGAACAAGCCAGCTCTGTTGAATATATACAACAGGTAATGTAAACATGTTTAATCACAGAACATGATGTGGAAATGAGTCTGTGTAGAAACTGCATACATTAAATAGAAATAAGGCACTCCATATCCTGGGTAAGAATTTTATTTCACACAGATGTTCTCTTAATTGCCCTTCAATTCAAGTTGGAAGGAGGAAATAAAGTAAGGTATTCTATAATAAGGAAGATGTTTAGGTAATGAGTAAAATATTCATAAGAAAAGTCACATTTCAAACTAGATACAAATTTCCCAAGACTTTTCTTTTCCTGAGTGCTAAGACTGACACCATTTACCATCATTTATTATCCATGTTTTGAAACATATCTATAGAAAAGCAGCAATCAGGGAGACTGCTAGATTTATTTTGAAAGATATTCCTTTTAATGACCACAAAAGTACTTGAGGAAGATAATATGTATGGTCTGTAACTGTAGATGATACGGGCATGTGTGTGTCCATTTCTGTAATAATTTTTCATTTCTTTTTTTCCCATTGTTATTATCAGACTGTGTTTTTCCCCTCCTTCATTGCTTATACTGTCTTGCGTGAAGAAACATTTAATGTAGACTCTTAAATGATATTCATTGTGGTTCCTGCAGAAGCAATGTCTTTCTCCTTCAATTACTTATAAGCCTTTTAAGCTGCATTATCAAGTGCATTATTGGCTAGTTGTATAATGGTTCTTTTAGTAAGCTGGTTGGAAAACCCTTCTGTCAGAGAAGTCCTAAAGCTCTTACACTGACAATATCAACAATTTTACATTTTATTCATATTCATTTTGCATGTGATTGGCAGATACCTGGTTACAAAACATATTTTTTTTGTACTATTGAGAAATGAATATAATATTACGAAGCTAAAGCTGAAACTACTCAGCCATTCTTCTCTCCCTCTTTTGCTCTCTGCAACATAGTTCAAGCCACTTTGGGCAACAGGTAGATCCAGGGAAATCTTGAGAACCAATATGGTATTCTAGTTAAGATCCTGAACCAGAAGCAGGGATACCTAGATTTCTACTCCTCCTTAAGGATACAATTTTGTTGAGTGACCTTGGTCCAGTCACCTCCCTCTCAACCCTAAACAGCAGTGGACTCTGTGATAAGTCAGTTGTTGGAAAATGTCACATCACATTATAGTTTTTTAGGTTACCTTATTGATTAGACCTTGGGCCATATCAAAGTGCAGAGTTCTAGACACAAATTATTACTAAAATCTGATAAAAATGAATCACATGAATCACATGATAGATTCATAGTTTTGCACTAAGCACATAGTGGAAAAGGAAGTACAGTAACTCTTGCTACCATAAGTGTCAAGGCTTATGAAAAACAGCAACAATTCAGAGAAATCAAATCTTATCTTGGTAAACTATGAGACTGATTATGAACCCATTGTATCTTTAGGCAGAGATGCCGAAACTATCTGTCAAGTTCAATTTTTAACACCAATAGCCGCCTCAAATTCCCCTTGACCGGGGAAGACAGGCGGGGTACAAATCTAATAAATAATAATAAATAAATATTTTATTTTTGCTATTGTACACCACTATAAATATATGGAGATCTAGCAGCAGAAAGAAAAATAATTCATGATTGTTCAAATTAAAAAATAAAAAGGGAGGGTTAGTGTTTAGGTGTAGTTGCATGCATATCCTTCTCAAAAATACCTTTCCCATTCTGAAACTGACTTATCAAACTGAATGGAAAGATTTTATATCCATTGACCTTTTCACTTATAACTTTTTCTTGACTTCTTATAGGGGATGGGTGAAGTTGAGGTGAAGCTCATCAGTACCCAAAATACTCTTCTTAATATAGCACATCTGTTTCAAAAGGGATTATGTGATAGAGGTTTCCAATAGTATCAATACTTTTATCAGAGCTCTTACCGGAGGAGAGTTCTCATAGATGTTCGTACTGTAGGGGAGATTGATAAAAATTGGATCCATATCTTGTACATCTGTAATGGTAATTGCAAGATTGGCCAGAGCAGAGAGGGGCTTGGTTTTATCTTGATCCTTAAAAATGTATAAAGAGAAAATATTGACATAACGTTATGTAAAATTCAATAGGCAATAAAAAGCAAATTTTATCTATAGACGAGGTAGGTCTTCTGTGACCCAAAGTTTCCTTTTTCAGAATTATGTTTGACATTGAATGTTAAAAACTGATAGCACATTTCTCCTCTGTTTTACACTGGAAAGAGATCGTAATTGTAATGTAAAACCTAAAATGCATAGTTCACAATATAGAGAACCCTGTCAACTTTCAGCAAACTCCTTCCCAAAAAAAAAAAAAATGATGCAAAACCCACCCATTCTGGAACACCAGGTCTGATAAGGGCTTGTTGTTAACCAAGAGTTGCTCACTCTTGGTTGAAGAATCAACTACTTGATTATTGCCACAATTTTCTAGAATTGAACATAAGAAGCTATATTTTACTGAGGAGGGTTGGTTGGTTTTCTTTCACCCACAAAAGCTCTGCCAAATTTCAGACAGATTTCAGTTATGCTGTTACCAAGGTTTGGATCTCAATAATAATTGGACAATGTTTAACAATTGCAAACAATAGTCAGCTATCTTAGCAGCTTTCACCACTAATGTAGCTGCATCTCTATTTATTTCTTTTAGAATTATAGCAGCCCATTTTCAAAATCTGTCAAATACTATCAAGGACAGGATAAGAACAATTTTTTCCCCAATTATAAGCCACAGAAAGATAAATTCATTTGTTTTGCTAACTGAATGATACTTTCTAAGAGATTCTAGACCTAGAAGTGCTATGGAACCTAATGAACGTTTGAAATATTCAGTGTTTCTGTACTGAATTAAATTAAATTCATTAAACACACTACTTGTAATATTTTATATCACGAATGCAGATTACAGGAAACCTTAATGTGAGTTAAACTGGCTGGTGGCCATATAATCTGATTTTAAATTTTCTCTTGAGATATATGTGAGTTGACTGTGGTTATTTAGGGGAAACAAAAATGTGGGTTGCCCATGTTCCTAAGAGTTTTATGTGGTCCAAGGTTGTTCCTAAACTTTAAATAATCTACATGGTCCTGATTAATTTTTTTTTAAACATGCTTAGATTAGCATTTTTTAATCTTGGCAACTTTAAGATATATGGAGCAATTCCCAGAATTCCCCAGCCAGCCTGAGGGAGAATCAGCAAATTATAAATAAAGCTAAATTAAAAAATCCTAATTACAGGTCATCCTTAACTTTCGACTGATTCCTTAGGGAATGTTAGGGTTAGGGCAGCTCCCTCCAGGACTAAGACCCTGTTTCAACCTTCTGATGGCTGCCCCCACCTTTGTGGAGGCGCAATTGCATTTTGTGCACTTGGCAATTGCCCACATTTACAACCATTTGCAGCATCCTGCCGTCATGTGACAACAATTTGTACCATCTTTTGCTGGAAACTGGTATTTACATTGTTTTTGGCAAAAAAATGTGCACAGGGTGGGTGTACAATTGTTGTTTCATTTAATGTCTGCAGAATTCACTTCTGCAAAAAAGATTGTAAAATTGGGCATGGACCCATTTAACAACCAGCATATTTTATGACTGCATTCCAGGCACTGAACTGCTGAAGGAGAAGACGGGATGAAATTTGATATTTTGGAAAAATATGGTCTAAGTGGCTGACCAGACTTCTGGAAAGGAGCCTCCATCTTCTTTTAACGACACCATAATCCCTTGCAGGGTGTAGCCTGGGCAACTGAATGGAACCAGCAAAGCGCTTTAATGGCCGGATGCCCTTCCTGTTGTCAATGAAGTGTTTTGTTCAGCAGATATATTCTCATTGTGGTCAGAGAGAGAAATATCTGCCTCTACCTAGGATCGAACTCACAGCCTCCAGATTGTGAGGCGAGAGCTCCACCTCTAGGCCACCATACCACACTTATAAGTCGAGGACTACCTGTATAATATTCATCTAAAATGTCTGAATCTGCAGCCCTTTTAACTGTTCAAAAGACAAAGAAAAGGGAGGTGGCCCCTACTCACTGTGGCATTCACTTGCAGCTGATAAGCCTGCGTGACTTCGTAATTCAGTGGACGAATAACTGATACAATGCCACGGCCACTGTCAATGGTGAAGAAGTTGGACGGTGGCTGAAAAGAATAAAGCACGCTCCCTCCTGCTCCTTGGTCTGGATCCGTGGCATTCACAATGAAAATGGGAGTTCCCACTGGTGTGTTCTAAAAATAACCAAAAATATACGCGGTTAGTAAACTCTTCCCCTAGAACCACCCAGTTTTTACTTTTGATAAAATAAAATCATTGATTGCCATACTACGATCAAAAGTGTAAAAATGAATCTAGTGGACTTTAAGTGAGCCGTAGCACATTTAACCTTTAGCAACGGTTATCACAAAGGCCCAGAATTAAAGTAATATAATTATGATCTGGTCTTGTGAAAGAGAAACACAAAAATGACATCATTACGACCTGTCATGTATTGTTTGTTAGCAACCCCCACATCCATTAAAATGACAATTCTATTTAAAGTTTTAGTTTGTTTCAAACAATTCCAGTGATACGATCTTGACTTGTATATGGAGAATTGTTTCTTTGTTTTTTAAAAATTTTTGAAGAGCAAACAAACAATATGAACACAAGTATGAAAAAGCGTAAGTGCATGACATCTAATGGTTTCTTTGGTACTTTTCAAATAAAACAATTCATATCATTCAGAACTCAAAATAGATTCAGTGGATAAAAGCTAAGTTTAAGACTGCTAGAGTATCAATATTAAGGTATGGGACACTGGAGCATTTAAATGGAAGTTGGACCTCTTAAATACATGGATAATTATGATCAGTTCCAGGAATGGGGAGATAATGAAGTTTATAGATTACAGACCTAATTGATATGGAAAAACAGTATCTACTGAATGTTTGCAAAAGAAATTATTAAAAGTTCCAATTTGGTTTCAGATGAAACACAGTATTTTTTTCTTAAAGCTGAAGAGGTCTTACCAATTAAAGATGGTAGTAACATTTGAAGAATACTGTAATATCCACATTTAAAATCAAATAATTTCTTCTGGACCTCTGACAACTGTTACATGAAACCCATCATGTTCCCCCCCCCACAATGCTTAGAAGTATGGGGAAGAGACTTGAGATTTTAGAAACTTATTGTTTTATCACAGAAGAGGTATGTAAAGAAATCCAAATCAAACAGTCTTAACTGAGAATACAACCCCCTAATGTTTTTAAGAAATTCTATTTGCTGAGATTTTATCCAGCCCAAGTCATGCTCTACCATCTCATTTTGGTGTGTGTGTGTGTGTGTGTGTGTGTGTGTGAATAAGTGAAGAACCTGGGAAGTGTGCACAAAGAGCATATACTCCCAGCATCATCAACCAAGGTGTGAAAATCATCCCAGCTGCAATCTAAAGCAAACAAGTACCTACATCAGGCATTAGAGATATAGATGCTATATCTCAGGAATCAGTATAGAGTCCAAAAGTACTATAAGTTCATTTCATGCTACCTATACATAAGAATCCGAACTGCTAATGGTCAAGGCGAATTGGTGCCTTATAAGAGTTGATGGACTTCGGGGTGGGTGGGGGTGGACTTAGGTTTCTTATGTGGGCATAGAGACTCCAAACTGATGATGCTTTTAACTGCACCCTTGGGTTAAGCCTGGTCATCTCCTACATAGAGGCAAATTATCATTTTAGTGAGAACAAAGGCTTCATTTCATACAACATGGGAAAAAACATTCCTGTATTTTACTAAGGCCACATTGGTAGATACAATAATGTGACTGATGATATAGGGCTTGATGATGGGCTCCTCAGATAAGCAGAGAAGAGCTGAGAACACTCTGCTAGAGAGACCCTTCCTCCAGCATGAGTCTGAAAGCTCAGAAGGCAAAACCACTGGTCCCCGTGCCTGACCCAGACTGGACCCTGTATAAAAGCCAAATGGAAGGCGTCTTGGAGGTCTTTTATGCAGGATCAAATCTGGGTCGGTCACTGGGACCAGAGGTTTTGTCTTTCGAGCTTTTGGACTCATGCTGGTGCCCATTTTCAGGGAGCTTCTCTCTACCTGTGGTCCCAGTGACTGACCCCAGATTGGATCCTGCAACATTATCCTGGGATATGTATATTCTCCTTCATTAGTGAGAGCTAAAAATATGTTGGGCAGCTACGGATGTTTATGACACAGCCTTAGTAAATCCTTCGTGATGTCTAGTAGCTGCTATGACCATGCAGAAAAATCTCCAAAGCTATAAAATGTACCCTGTACAGAATTACAGTGGGGACATGGAATGTAAGATATGTCAACATGGGGAACCTCAACTAAGTACAGATGTCAAGAATCAACTATATATCATAAGGGTGAACAAGCTGAAATGGATTGGAATGGGACATCAGAAAATTATACTGTTTATTAAGGTCACACACAATAAATAAACAAACAAGCAACTGAGTTGCCTTCATTGCCAGGGAAGATATAGCAAAGACCAGATAAAAAGGGAACAAAGTTATTGAACAAATAAAATCAGAATTCATGGAAAATCCTTTAATATGGCACTTATCTATGTTTATGCTCCAACTAGTGTTGCAGAAGAAAAGTAGTACAGTATTACAAGTTTTACGGTCAAGTTCGACAGAATCTGCAAGATGTGATGTTTATGGTTGGAGACTGGAAATTTTAGAAATAGTAAGGATGAAATCATAATTAAACTATGTAGCCAAGGAAGCAAAAATGAAGCAGGATAATGATTGATAAATTTCTCCCAATCAATGATTTCTTCACGGTTAACATCATCCTCAGAGAAGTTTTATTTCATTTCTTGTTTAAGGAGAACACCAAGACATACTTTTAAGTCCTGAACCTCATTGAATTAGAACTAAAGCAAATATGAAACAAAACCAAAGAAGTTGTTAAGCGCAAGGGACAAATGACTGGGATCAAATTATCATGTTTTGGGCACTTTGTGCAAAGGAACAACTCACTGAAGAAGTTTGTAATGCTGTAAAAGATGGAAGGAAAGAGAAGAAGAGGGCAACTAGCTGAAAGTGGTGGGTACATTTGGGGAGGCTTGAAGACTAAAATTGTGGACAGATCATTCCTGGAAAAGGTCTGTGCATGTTGACCCAGAGTTAACCCAGAGCTGATGGCACAAAGTCAATCAATGGCTGATAATTTTCCAGCTGCTAATTTGTGCATTTAAAAAAAAAATAGCACTTCGCCTACAACCCTTTCTAACTAATGGAAATGTGATAATTATTACAGGTAATAATAGTAAAGATAAAGTCTTCTCACGTCAAGCTTATTCATGTCATTTTCTTAGCAATGGTATTGAGGTGCTTCGCCACTGCCTTGTCCTACAATGATGTTTTGACTTCCCAGTTTAATTTGTAGACCTCATTTTTATATGTTGAGATCTGCCAAGTATGGTTGTCTAGCTGCGCTTACAATCATTAGCGCAGCTGAAATACCATACAGAAAACAATCTACGGTAAAATAAAAGCTACAATAAATTTCTTTCACTGCATGTATATCAAAGGCCCATCACATTTGTGCAGGCAAATTAATCAAGAACTGGCTTTGGCATTTTTTACTGGTTCCTCACTAAGAAAGTGACTTGTCAGGTGTCGGAGCAGTGATCAGGGACCCAAGCCTTATTATTAGCTCAAGCACATAGATTTAAAAGCATAACAAAAAGCACACAGACCAAGCAAGGGGATAGCCAAATCTCTTGTAAGTTGCCAGTAGCTCCTTACCAAGAGCAGAGTCCAATGGTGGCCAGTTTGCACAGTACCCAAGGTTAACTTCTGTGCAGAAGCTTTCCATAAACAACAACAACCTCAAGGTTTTTCTCAAAATCTTGTACCATCACTGCACGGCCCAGGTCAGGGGACAGGAAGCCCTGAGCAGGCCTCATGGTACATGACTCTGGAATGGGAATCGGAAGTCTGAGACTTTCACGTTTACTTATTCAGTAAATAAGAGTAAAAAGAGAAGCAGGCTAGCTCAGAATGAGCTCTAAACTTTTAGACTTTTCTTAATATGAAATCAATATATGCCACCCAAACATCTCAAAACAACAGTAATCTTTGGCATAATCTAATTTATGTATATGTCAAAAAGCATGTCTACAAAACAGGGAAAGGTTTTATTTAAGAAAATATTTCATTTACTAATGACAATCCTGCTTATTTCAGTTTTTTAAAAAATTCCTTTATTCCTACAGAGCGGGGCAAAATAACATACTTTATTTTTAAGCCTTTCTCCATGTCTGCTACAATACATTTCAGTATTAAAAAATAGCAGCTTGAAAATACCATAAGTAAAATCTACATAAAGAAGTTTGAGGAACAAATCTTTAAAAGATCTTGCAGCATTTATCCCCTGTAAATCTTCTAAAATGTATACAAAATGCACTTCTCTTCATTTCAAAGACACACGATGCAGATCAACCACTGAAACTAAACAGGCTTGGGTTCTGTATGTGACCTACCCATTTTGTTAAAATGTTTTTTTGTAGAAAAGTGTGCTAGAAATATATGTAGACATACACATATAGATATTGTACATCACATCAGATGCATTGCACATGCCATTCAAGAAAGAAGACTGATATATACTGGCGACTATTTAGAATATTTACCAAATATCTCATATGGTATTAGGAGTATAAGGAGAACAGCTACTAATAAGCCCGTGTGTGTGTGTGTGGAGGGGGGACTATATCAGGCAGAAAAGATGGAAGTTGATTCATTGTAATCTGTCATTCTTCCAGTCTTCCTTCATCCATAAAGGCAAAGGGATTAGGGCTCTCACAAAATGCTACTTTATAATGTCGCTTAAAAGGCTTATAACTAAGTTCTTCTACTTTGACTTTATTAATTTCGCTTGCCAAGATCTTTATCTCTGGATATGCTCTATAAGCCTCTATCTTGAATTGCTCTCTTTCCAATAGCCAAGTGACTACAGAAATGAACTAATGGCATCTTTTAAACAAACCAATTACAGAATTTGTTTTTCTTAGTGAAATAGTCATTTGTTAAAATGCCCTTAGGATAAAAACTGTTTAAAATCTGAATTTTTAAACTTGTACTAGTCTTAACATCTCCTTCATGGATCACTGCCTTGTCATGGCGAAGGTGCTTGCATAGCACAATGAAGCTATGAGCTACAGGGCCACCCAAAATGGACAGGTCATAGCAGAGAGCTCTGACAAAATGTGATCCACTGGAGAAGGAAATGGCAACCCTCTCCAGTATCTTTGCCATGAAAACTCCGTGGACAGTACCAAAAGCAAAAAGATATGACACTGGAAGATGAGCCCCTCAAGTCGGAAGGTGTCCAATACGCTACTAGGGAAGAGCAGCGGGCTAGTACTAGTAGTGCCAGAAAGAGTGAAGCGACTGGGCCAAAGCCGAAAGGACGCTCAGTTGTGGATGTATCTGGTGGTGAAAGGAAAGTCCAATACTGTAAAGATCTATACTCCATGAATAGGAACCTGAAATGTAAGATCCATGAATCTGGATGCAAGCTGGATGTGGTCAAACAAGAGATGAGAAGAATGAATATTGACATTTTAAGAATCAGTGAACTAAAATGGACAGGAATGGGTGAATTTAATTCAGATGACCATCAGGTATACTACTGTGGGCAAGAATCTATCAGAAGAAATGGAAGAGCCTTCATAGTCAATAAAAGAGTAGGAAAAGCAGTACTGGGATACAATCCTCAAAATGACAGAATGATTTCAGTTTCAATCCAAGGCAAACCATTCCATATCACAATAGTCCAGGTCTATGCCCCAACCACTGGTGTGAAGAGGATGAAGTTGACCAGTTCTATGAAGCCCTACAACACCTTCTAGAATTAACACCAAAACATGATGTCCTTATCATCATGGGGGATTGGAATGCTAAAGTAGGAAGCCAAAAGATAACTGGAGTAACTGGCAAGTTTGGCCCTGGAGTACAAAATGAAGCATGGCACAGGGTGGTAGAATTTTCTCAAGAGCATACGATGGTCATAGCAAACACTCTTTTCCAACAACCCAAGAGATGACTCTACACATGGACAACACCAGATGGTCAACACACAAATCAGATTGATTATATGCTCTGCAGCCAAAGATGGAGAAGCTCTATACAGTCAGTAAAAAAAAAGACCAGGAGCTCAGATCATGAGCTTCTAATTCTAAAATTTAGGCTTAAATTGAAGAAAGTAGGGAAAAGCACTAGGCCACTCAGGTATGAACTAAATCATATTCCTGATGACTATACAGTAGAGGTGACAAATAGATTTAAGGAATTAGATCTGATAGACAGTGCCTGAAGAACTATGGAAGGAGGTTCACAACGTTGTACAAGAGGTAGCAACTAAAACCACCCCAAAGAAAAAGAAATGCAAGAAAGCAAAAGACTATCTGAGGAAGCTTTACAAATAGTTGAGGAAAGAAGGGAAGTGAAAGGCAAGGAAGAAAGAGAAAGATACACCCAATTGAATACAGAATTCCCGAGAATAGCTAGAAGAAATAAGAATGCCTTCTTAAATGAACAGTGCAAACAAATAGAAGAAAACAATAAAATAGGAGGATCAGAGATCTCTTCAAGAAAATTGGAGATATGAAGGGAACATTTCATGCAAAGATGGGCATGATAAAGTACCAAAAGGCAGAAGAGATTAAGAAGAGATGACAATATTATACAGAAGAACTATACAAGAATGAGCTTAACAACCCTGATAACCACAATGGGCTGGTCACTGACCTGGAGCTAGACATCCTGGAATGTGAAGTCAAATGGGCCTTAGGAAGTCGGAGCAACAACAAAGCTACTGGAGGTGACAGTATTCCAGCTAAACTACTCAAAATCTTAAAAGATGATGCAGTAAAAGTGCTACACTCAATATGCCAGCAAATTTGGAAAACTCAACAGTGGCCACAAGATTGGAA
>JANHGC010005301.1:12713-25750 GCA_027560395.1 Boaedon fuliginosus | reverse complement strand
CCCTCCCTCCCTCCCTCCGTCGCTTTTCCGAAGGGAGGAGGAAGAGAGGAAGGCCCAGCCGCCCTTCCAGAGCAAGGGTGGGAGTGGGATCCCACTTTACTTTCCTTCTGCTCCCTTCCCCCCCCCCTCCCCTGGCTTCAGGCACCACTTTTCCAACGCGCGCAGAAAGCAGGGAAATAGCGAGGCCGCCTCCGCCTCCTCGCTCGGGAGGAGAAAGGAGGAGCGAAGCCAAATATACTGTACTGTAGCTACAGAAGAGTTGAGGGCTCCTCTTCAAAGAACCCGCAGCCTCGAGAAACGTCGACGGCTCTTGCAAAGTGCCTGCCTGGTTTGAGCGATGATGTCAATAATCAAGGGATACTAACGATTGAATGTGATTCAGGGTTCCCACTCCCCGCTGTCCTCACGACAGAGTATTGTTTTGGGCACTTTTTCACTGGCAAAATATTTTAGAAATCGTTCTTGTTTGCGAGTGACGAGCTGCTCCTAAAATTCTTTCCTCCTATTGGTTAAGTGTGGGAGGGGAGGGGCGGGGGTGTCATGTATATTTATATAAATTTGGAAGCCCTTTTAAAAAAATTGAACGCTGGGTTATAAACTGCGATCGGGAAAATATCTATCAATGTCAATTTAAAATCCTTTAGCTAGCAACATCAGCAAAATGGAATTGATATTAGCAAAATGGAATTGATATTAGCCAAGTTGTTCTATTTTTGTGTAGTGTATTAACTTTTCATGTTTTATGCCAACTCAAACATATTTATTTTCATAACAGCACTGTGTGATAAAATCAGTCGGTGAGCTAGGTCCCTGAGGAATCTTTATGGCTAAGAAAAAAAAATCTAACCCAGCTTTCTTCCAAAGTGATACCATCTAAGGTAGCAGGCAAGGGTGATAATAGTAACGGAACACATCAATTTATATAGTTATATAGTATAGTAAACTACAGGTAGTCGTCAACTTACAATAGTTCATTTAGTGACTGTTCAAAGTTACAATGGCACTGAAAAAAAATAACAACCATTTTTCATATGCCTGCAGTATTCCCATAGTCAGTGATCAAAATTTGCATGCTTGGCAAGTGACTCATATTTATGATGATTGCAGTGTCCCAAGGTCATGCAATCACCTTTGGTGACCTCCTTCCAACCAATGGGGAAGCCAGATTAACTTAACAACTGTGTTACTAACTTAACAGCTTCAGTGATTTATTTAACAACTGTGACATAAAAGGGCGTAAAATGGACCAAAATTCACTTAACAAATATTTCACTTAGCAACAAAAATTTCCAATGCAATTGTGGTCGTAAGTCGAGGACTACCTGTATAGTATAATTAATACAATATATTAATTTTACACTGTCTCATCAGACAATTCTAGGCTATTAATGGAAGAATCCTAGATAGCAAACTCCCAGAGAATATTGCCATTCATACAGTATGTACTGGAGATGAAAAGTTGCCAAAAGACTGCTTAAAAAGAAAAGATTTTTAAAAAGTTTTCCATAAGCCAGAAGTAAGGAGGCTGTATCTGGAATCACTGTAAGGGTCACTATTGAAATACTACCTTCCTCACATCTTACCTCACGTGGGATTGAGACTCTAAGCAAACCTCTCTAGATAGCCTGACGGAATGGTGGAACCGTTACAGTACCCATGAGGCAATGGTAAATACAAGGTAACACATCTGGGAGCCCATGGATTGGGAAAGGCTATTTGAATCAAAATCTCTAAGATCCAGTTTCATAATTCAGACCACCATTTTTTTTAAAAAATAAGATAGATCCAACCTTCATATCAGGGATCTCCCCACTACCAGGCTATAAAATGATTGGCCCAGCATCACCTTGTCATCTTCATGGTTAAGAAGGAGATGGGTCTTTAGTGTTTCCCAATCTTGATCACTTCCAAACAAGTGGACTTAACCTCTTAAGAATTTTCCCAGATAGCATGGCTGTTGCAAAAGGTTCTGGGAGCTAAAGTCCATGCATCTGGACCTTGGTAAGATCAGGAAAAAACACTTCAAGACCATATTTAATCCCATTCACATCTACTTTAAATTAACAGCATTCATCTGTAGCACATTCCAAAACAAAAAGAAAATGATTGTAAACATGTTCTCCAATATAACTCATGGGATTGGTTCACCAGGGCCAAATTCTTAATTAGTATCATGGTAAATTAAGAACACTCTCTCTAGGTGCACATATAGAGGTAGAAGAGGTCTCTGCCCATTTATTCTGACTGTTGATGACATGAGACAGTGGCATGACTAAATTTAACATATTGCAATAATATTTCTAACATTCTCTTATGTCCCAGTCCACAAATCCCTCATCACAATTTCTTGACTTGACGAAAATTGAAAACAGTGGCATTCATGAAAACATGGGTTCAAGGATGGCATCAGGAATCATTGACTGTGAGCATGTGCTCTTTGCTGTTTTATAAAAAAAGAAATACATTTGGGCTAATTAGTAGCAGAACTCTTCTTAGAAATGCTAAGAACTCATGGAAGCAAACACACTCCTAAAAAGAAGAATAAACAACCTACAGGACCTTTAGGTTTCGGAAAAAGAACTACAAAAAATGGCTTCACTTTTAACTAACTTATCTCAATACTTTTCTTTGCTACATTTACACTTTCTAAAATTATCTCTTTCCTGCTCCTTTGCTAACCCAACAGTGTCATTCCCCATCCCAAAGGCATAGAAAATAGTTTTTAAGCCATTAAGGAACATTAATATTCTTTGTTTAATCCCTGGCCATCCATTAGTTGCCTAGCGATAGGCTGTTTCACAGTATCAAGATGACCAAACTCATAACAGTGTTAAGAGCAAGCTCATGGATATAGTTTGCATAGTGAAGGACTGAAGTTTGTTGACTAAACTATTATATACCTTGCAATCAGTGGTGGTATTCAATTTTTTTTACTACCTGTTCTGTGGGCATGGCTTGGCATGGCTATGCTGTCAGCCAATCAGGTGGTATTTGCCAGTGTTGGCCAATCAGAGGTGGTATTTGCTGGTTCTCTGAATCAATCAAAATTATTGCTACCGGTTCTCTGGAACCTGTCAAAACTGGCTGAATACCACCTCTGCTTGCAATGTTTAAACTTCCAGTAACATTTAAATAATAATGGCTGTCTGCAGTGTCCCACAATCTCATGACTGCAACTTTTGATGGTTTTGTTTTGCTGGTTTCTGGCATTTACTTCCAGTTTTGTTGGGTGAAATGGATTAGCTTAACAATCACAGCAAAAAAATATGTCATAAAATCAGCTCCAGTCACATGATGACTGGCTTAATGACTGCAATGACAACTGCAATTCCATACTCATTTCCAGTCATAAGTCAAGAACTACCTGTAAAACAGAACATTTTGCATGGATACCGAGCTGAAAATTGGTTGCTAAATGCAATAAAAGCACCATATGATGGAAGTGAAGCATGCCTGAAATGGAATGCTTAATGAATAAGAGGAAGTTCTAGTTGGACAGAATCAATGCAAACCTCAAAAAGAAAGAGGAGAGAATTTTAATATCCAAAGACAATGTAGAAAGCAATGTATGGATGCAGTGGAAGAAAGGATAGTTCACAAGGATAAAAAGGTATGGTTAAATTCAGAGAATGGTGTTGGAGTAAATCATTTTGATAATGTTTCCTTTCTTTTATTGTGTCATGCCTGTAATTCCATTGGTTACTGTTTTTTCCCTTTCCCCCCCTTTGCATAATGTTCTTTACCCTGAAAGGTAAACAATATAATGATATGTATGCATATATGCACAAAGAAAGCCTCCTGGGTGGGCAATTCAACGTTGCAGATCAGGTGCTAGCAGAAATACTACTAGAATGGGACCGTTTTATCAGTGTGAAGAAAACTAATGTTATTATGCAAACTCCATTTCTTCCATATGCAAGTAAAACATTGCAACACATACACAAAAGGTCTGGGGCTTGAATCATGAAAGTCATTTATCCTCTGCATGGATAGTGATGCTATTGAGAGGGCTGAGATTTGTTAAGCAAATATCTGACTCTCGTGCTGTAAAGTTTTGGAAAGTAAACTAACAACCATTTGAACTGAGCTGAATGAAAGTGAGATTTGAACACAGCAAAGCTTTTGGACAGCCTTCAAATGTAGCCCCAGAGAGCACTTAGTACAATAATCCGCATTACAAAGCACTGGTAACTAAGGCTAAGTTATCTCTGTCCAGGAAAAATTGCAGTTAGCCCTCATTGGGAGGGGGAAGGGCAGGTCTTCAATCTTTTTAAAATGTATAATATTTTATCTACTTGTGATGTAGATCTTGAAGGAAACAGGAGTTGCCTTCAGAAAGAGTGCCTTTAGGATTCATACATCATGAGGTGCTGTGTTTTGATGAATAGGCTTCTGCTGCTTAATAAGGGTAATAATAGACTAGTTTTATGAACATCAGCTAAATTCATCATCTTATGAAGGCATAATTAAACAATGTTTTGTTATAATGAACTTTGGGGGATTGATCAGTGGAAAGAAAGAAAAGAAGAAAAGAAAGAAAGAAAAAGAGATTTACCTGCAAACCACTGTTAGTTTCCAATAGAAGTAGTTCTTGACTTATGACCATAACTGAACCCAAAATTTCTGTTGCTAAGCAAGACAGTTATTAAGTGAATTTTGCCCCATTTTATGACCTTTCTTGCCACAATTCTTAACTAAATAAATCACTGCAGTTGTTAAGTTAGTAACACGGATATTAAGTGCATCTGGTTTCCCCATTGACTTTGCTTGTCAGAAGGTCATAAAAGATGATTCTGGGACATTGCAATCATTATAAATATGAACCCATTGCCAATCTTCTGAATTTTGATCTCGTGACCATGGGGATGCTGTAATGGTTATAAATTGGAAAAGGAGTCATAAGTCACTTTTTTCAGTGCTGTTGTATTTTTGAATGGTCACTAATTGAACTATTGTAAGTCGAGGATTACCTGTATCTTCTTTGTGGCCTCCAGAACTCAGAAAGCACCAATGACCTCTTATTTCAACCCTGAGCTACAAATATTCAAGTTCCCCTTGACCGGGGAAGAGAGGTGAGGTATAAATCTAATAAATTAAAATAAATTAAATAATATGCTGGGAATGAAACCAGTGTGTGGCCCTATGTTTCTTACATTCATTTTTTTGTATTTGCTTAAGAATAACATGTAGAGACAGTTTCCATTGATATTCTAGGGGAGTTGTTAAAATCTAGGACTACATCAAGATTAGATAATTAATGACAGGGGATGCTACCTCATTCCAATGCATTTACTTTGATGTACAATGTATATACAATATGATGTATATTAATGATGTACCTTAGGGATCTGTGGTTTGGGCAGACATGCTGATGATATGGCAGGGAACCAGGCCCACATGGGGGAGGCTAGAAACACTTAAATGACATGGATTGTAGAAATGCTGACATGGTAAATGACTTACTTGTCCTTTGTGTCATATTTAACTCAAACAAACTGTGATTTGACTCTCCCAGGAATGCATTTATACTTAATTAATAGCATGATTTGTTTGAAAGATAAAGTGTATAAGTACGGCTGCAAGCATTAAACATTTATTTAATATCTCTGAGGCATTTTAAACCAAGAGTGCCCAATGTTAATATGTTTTAATCTTTCTCCCATTACAATAAAGCCATTTCTACTGGCACTGTTTTGCTTGTATTAAAATTACAGAGCTGTCAACTAGTGAAATCCCTTTTATTCTAGGGCAGTTTTTCAGACTTGGCAAATGTGTAGAGTTCAACTCTGAGAATTAGAGTTGAAATCCACACATCTTAAAGTTACCGACTTTAAAACACACTACTCTTGTCTATCAAATTTTGACAGCAAAAAATCCTGACAACTATTAGATGGCAGCAAAATAGTCAAGTTTGCATCTGTTTACTACCATCAAATGCTCAGATGGATTTTCTGCAGTCCAAATCCTTACTGTTTTTCAGTTGGTCTGAAAATAAATAACTTTTTGCAGGAGGTGTGGGAAGAAAAATCCAGTCCAAGATGGAAGAAAGATGCTAGAAATAAAATGGAGGCTGGCTACAAGGAAATAAGGTCCCTTTTTATTTGGTTTCCAGAAACTTCAGTGACAGCAGCATGTTTCTGGGGTGGCTGACAAAATGGCTGAGTGAGTGGATGGATTTGTATAGGGTCCTGAGGTTTGGTGATTGAGATGCTCCAGGGGATTGTGCAATGTAGTGAGACTTGTGTCTTTTACTATTTCAATGGTGGCGGTTTAATCCTACCATATTATGTCCTAAAGGTCATGTTCTGTCCTTAGAATGTGGGTGGGGGAATGTAATTTCTTAATCCCATCAGCTCTAGCCTTCGGTGGGAGCTTGTGGATGACGGTGTTTTGTTTATATATAGATTGGCCCAGTCTTCCTGAATGGATACAAAATCTGTATTCCTAAAGGCCAGCCTCTTCAAGTTTCTTGGTTTGAAGCTGTTTTCCTATGGCAGGAAGACTGGGGCTGCTTTCTGCCTTTATTAAGATTTTTCTCCATTTCTTCTTTGAGGAAATATAATATTCTGCCACTTTTAATATTCCCCAAAACATTTCATTGTCTGGGAGGGTGGGGGCTTCCCACAGAGGCATATATAAAATAAGTTAGCAATTTAATGAACAAAAGCCATCGTTCTATTTTGACAAAAAACCCACAATATATTGTTTATGGCCAATTATTATATTAAAACAACATAACAGAAACAGCCTCAGGGGAAAAAAACCAAAGATGTCCAAGGAGCTACAAAGTATTCATTGTTTTATCTAACAATGGGCTTGTTACTATAAAGTCTTTAAAAAAGAATTAAACAAAGGTGAATGAAATTAAAGTGAAATAAAAGCCCACAGTTAAAACACTTAAAAATGTATTGAATTTAAACCAACAACTAACCATTAAAGGCTTGCTCACAAATGCACAAGTTTTTTAAAAAGCTGACCCAAAGGTTTGGCTCCTCAGTTCAACAAGCTGGTTTATTGCAAAGTTTTGGGGCAGGGACAGAGAAGGGCTGACTTCTGTTGCAAGAGAAACAACTGACCTATATTATCTCAGAGAATGGACAGGAACAGATGGCAGATGAAGTATCGAACAGTTAGTTTGGGGTACTCCTCATTAAGGCACCAGGTTAGAATCCAGGAAATTGTGCATTCTAGTCCACTTTAAGTATGAAAGCTGGTTAGGCGACTTTGGGCTAGCTACTTTCTCTCAGGCCAACCCACCTCACAGGGTTCTTGTTCTGGGGAAACTAGGAAGAGGAAGGAGAATTAGTAAGGTGACCAATTATCCTCCTTTAGAGAGGACAATCCTTCTTCTATAAGTTCTGTCCTCCCTTGAAAACTGTCCTCCTACATGTCCTCCTTTTCAATATTTGAAGACTAATCTGTAAGTTTCCGTATTCGATCAATGCTAATCTGATCCATTGCGTATGATGTGACTTATTTGTATTTGACGTGATGATTCGTCAAGGCTCGGTACAGTGCAGCGAGATGCGATTATGAGACACATGTGCTCCGCATAGGAGACCTTGAGAGAGAGCGCCACGTGCAAGTGGCTTTGTTTACTTCTTACCGAAACACGATGCTTCTTTTATTTCCAATATTTTTTTCTTCAATTTGTGTCCTTCTTTTCATTGTAAAAAAGTTGGTCACCATAGAAGTAGGTATGTTTGCTGCCTTGAGTTCTTTATAAAAAATAATAAAGGTGGGATATATATATAAAATAAAATAAATAAAAAAGGCTGTTCTCTCCGGTAGCCTGGACCCAAGCTGCAAATAGCTTGAAAGATAATATTTATATTTAATCCAGAAACACACTGGCAGCCAGTGAAATATCTTTCCACAAAGGAGTAACATCTCCTTGAGTCACTCTATTTAGCAACACCCAACTGCCCTGTAGGAAGAGGAGGAGGAGGACGAGGAGGACGAGGTGGAGGAGGGTGGACCATCTCTTGCCGGTCACATCTACCTGATCCACCAGAGTGGGAAGGCAGGGAATGTTGCAGGTCCATTCCCTAGGGAAATACACCTGGTGGGACCCAGAAGAAGGCCCTTCTCCATGATGGCTCCCTCTCTCTGGAAAATCATTCGCCCAGAGATTAGATTGGCCCCGACTCTAACACTTCTCCAGAAGGCGCTGAAGACGTGGTTCTGCCAGCAGGCCTGGGGAACATGGAGCAGGATGGAGCCTATTAAATGGCTCATATGATGTGTTGTTGCTGGGGTGAGGTGGGGGTGGGGGGTTATTTTGTTTTATTATCTATGATTCTCTGTTTATTTAGTTTTATTGTTTTTTATATGATGTTTTTATATTCCTGTAAGCCACCTTGAGTCGCCATGTGCGAATAGGCGGCAATATAAATCTCCTAAATAAATAAATAATTCATTGTAAATTCCTTCATCATTTTATGACGAGTACTTCACAATCAAAGTAAAGTTTGGGAAAGTTCCTACAAAGTACTGTATATTAACTAGACTTTTTCTTTTCCTTCCATTCCATCATATCTGATTCTCAGAGATTTGCTTGGCCAAGTCCCTGAAGTTTTCTTTGCAAAGTTTTTCAGAAAGGGTTTGCCATTGCCTCTTTCCTAACTCGAGAGAAAGTGATTGGCCACCCAAGGTCACCCAACTGGCTTCATGCCCAAGGCAGGACTAGAACTCATGGTCTCCTGGTTTCTAGTTTGATGCTGTAATTACTACACCAACTGGCTCTCAAACTTTGTATGAGTGGTGGCAAATGCAGCAGTTCATAAAAGCAGATGAGAGGTAAGCAAGTTTAATGTGGTCGTGCTGCCACGGTGGGAGAGGACTCCCTGGGTCACTTGATTGGGACAGTTCTTCAAATTTTCCCATCCATAAGCTTTGTGATGAAGTCACATGGATGCAAAAGATGTTATTACCACACCCTTCACACAACGGGATCCAAGAGCTTGCTTTTTGATGACTCCGTTGCTTTTTGATTGTCACTAATTACAGTGAAGAATGGCATGTCTTGAAGCCAGAGGTCCTATCAATGCAGACAGTTAATCAAATAAGATTGGTATAGGGAAGGGACAGCTTGGCACATTATTAGTGACTGAAAGAATGCACGAAGAATTAATAACAGGATTATAGAGTGAGAACGGTTGCTTCCCCCTCAAAGCATCATTAAGTCTAAACAATTGGAAGGATTGAACAATGTTCAGGAAGACATGAAAAAAAGACTGTAACCTCCTCTTCAGCTTGACTTATAACTTGAGTAGACATGTTCAAATCAACTCACAAAGCAGAAGATGCCATAGAAGTTGCAGGGCCATAGTTGATCACTGCAAAAGAACTGAATGTAAAAAAAGTCCCACACTGTTAGCCTATAGACCTAGATCTATAGATCTAGAAGTCTAAATCTATAATTTTTTGCGATAGGGTATAATAACAGAATCGTGCAAGCCTGGCTGTACTTTATCTTTTTTTTTCTTTTTATATCCCAGTGAATCAGAGAAGACTTTGTCTGATTCAATCACGTTTTCCAGAACCTAAGGTATATTTCACCCCTCTTTGCTAATATAATGGTTCTTGCCAATTTTCCTTGAGGTCATCTCCCTGATTCATCACTCAAGTTCAGCCTCTACCATATTGAACAGAACTAAGAAAAACTATTGCTAGAATTTCTGGATACTTATTGTTCTAGCTTGGACATTACATGAGGTTACGTGAGATGGGGTCCAGCAGCCTTTGAAAACCACACAGAATGGGCCACTAAGTTTCATTGGCAAGTCAGCCAATAGCAATGATGTTGTTTTCTATAGAATTCAGCATCAGATATCTAGAAAATTTAATTCTTCTGTAATACATTAAAAGGAAAAAAGGGTTGAAAAACCTGGGGGGGCCCTCAGGTGACGTCACAGTAATCTGCTCTGCGCCCTGCATTCTTTGACAGACTTACCACACTGCTTGGATATACACTTAGACCATGCCACAATTAGATTATTTCTTTGTTTATGCACATTCTTAGAATTAATCAGAATGGGGCAATTTATAATTTATGTTCAATTAATCAAAGTGGGCTACTAGGTCCTCATCTTTGTTTTAGACGAATGCCATTTATATTTAAAATTTCAGGCAAAATTTGAAGTTCCTGCATGGGAAGAAAACATCATTTAAATATTCTTCCTAGGGAATGTAAATGATTAAATGCCATGCAATTAAAGGGTGAACACTCCAAGACAACAAAGGTAGTAAAATGATTGCTGAGATTAAAAAAAAAAACCATCCACCTTCTCAAGTAAAAAGCTTGAACTAACAAGGGAATTTTGGTATTGTAACAAACAGCACTACCAAATGTCATTTGTTAAAAGAAAAGAACAAAGATGAATAAGCAGGCTGAATGGTAGAAGCATTTAAAAGATGAATACGGTGCCGAAATCTCTCTTCAGATTTTCAGAGTATCTCCACTTGAGAATTCTCTACATCATTCTCAACTTGCTTCAACATTGCCTTTGATAGTGTTTGATAAACTTACAGTATTTTATGACTGGAGACAGATGGTGCAGGGTGCCAGTGTTGCTGTTATTGTTTTCTGGGTTGGTCTTGCCTATCTCTCCTTTCCTTTGCAACCTCCATGCTTGTAGTCCTCATCATAACTAATCTCAAGGGAGAAATTTATTAAATTAATTAATTTAACAGGTTTGGAGTTCTCTGGAAAACAATGGTACAATGCACAACAAGAAACCTGCATACAAACCTTAAGGATCCTATAACTATGGTAAGATCCTGTACCTCTTCTCATCATAAATCTCTGGAATGTTCTGCTCCTTTGGAAAAAAAAAATACATGTTTGAATACCTTTCTTCTCCCATCAAATTCACTGAGAATGACTGAAAAAATACAGTAATCGTTGGCACAGAATTAAATATAGAGGAAATGGATTGGGGAAGTACCCTAGATCTCACAATAGTAGAACCTGGAGCCATAGACTATAAAGCATTCCCTTGGATGAAATTCCAAGTTTCAGATTGTGAATGCTGAATAGTCATAAATTGTCTTTTTTCAGTGCCATTGTAACCTTAAACAGCCACTAAATGAATAGTTGTAAGTCAAGGACTACCTGTACTTACTTTTTTTTGCCTGCTTCCTACAAGCAAAGTCAATAGGTAAGCCAGCAGGCTGTCTTTCCTCAGAGCTGGCCTACCCTTGGCCTAGAGCCCGGTCTGCCCTTGGCCCAGAGATGGCCTTGCCGGAACAGAGATGTGGGAGGGGGTGCCAGGGGCTTAAGAAGGCCTGCAAACGATGTGGGAGGGGGTGCCAGGGGCTTCAGAAGGTCCGCAAATGCTGTGGCACAAATATACTTCTTAAAAAAAAAAACCGAGCAAGGCCAGGTAATCAGCTAGTAGACATATAAATATGTATGCACCTAGCAATGACAGAATCTTTACAAAATGTGCATTGCGACATTACTATATAAATCTGTGCTGTGCCACTCACTCACATTTCCACATCAGTGTGATTTATGGAAGGTTTTATCTGTCTTCCCGCAGCAGTTCTCTTCCCTCAGCTTTATAACTGTCCCAGCTGAAGGCAGCCATGAGCAAGCCCAGATTAATTCCCCAGGCAATGGCCAATTAGTCCACAACACAAATGGCAAGCTACTCAAACAGTAAGACCAATAAACAAACATAAGGCCCCCACCAGACAAAACTTAAAGTACATTCCCATTAGTTCATGGGTTATAGTAATCAGGAAACACACCAAGCACACAGCCATGACCCATACACACATTGTTTCTAGCAACGCCTCCCGCTGCCTGCCATGCTAAAAAGCTCCCAGTGCAACCCATCAAGAGGGGTGGGGCCTTTTCCCAAGCAATCTGGCAGACCTCCACTTCTCTGCCCTGCTTGCTCTGAAATTAACTATGGCAGGCAGCTCCTCCCCCTCTTCTTCACAGCAGTTCAGGATCAGTAATTCCTGACGTGCCAGGAATGATCTTATTCCCCCTTGAGTTGGCCTCTGAGGAAGTGTTGGAGGAGTTGTCCAAAGAAGACATCACAAAACCTCATACTTTCCTACTTGTGTTACAGAATTTATATCATTCAAATTATCTTATTTCCTAGTAACCTATCACCTATGAGTGCCAAACCACAAAAGCCTATGGATACCTATATTCCTATAACCTTGCCCAATGACATAAATAAAAATGACCACTTCAGCTACTGTTACTGCTAATTTTATTTTGTAAAATTGTTCATGGTGACTTAACATTCAAATCCAATTCAGCACACATCATATAATCCATAAAAATTACCAATGGGAAAACTGTTTTTAAAAGCAAAACACAAAGCTAATGCCTTTCAAATCATTTGGAAGTAGAGATAGGGGAGAAATGAATATGAACTCATCGAGTTATGTGTTTGGAACTAAAATGCACATTAAAAATCAGCCATCCTATAAAATTCATGCCTTTCCAAATTTGGCTGTTCATTTTTCCAATAGAAAATGTGTTAAATTTCACATCTTAGAAAAATAACATAAATGCATTTTGTTAGAGAAAACTGCCTGTAGTAACGTATATTAGATTAGACAAAATTTCATATGCAAATTGTGAAATGTTTATGCAAATGTTTTCCCCATAAATCTTAACACAATGAAGAAAAAAGGTGAACCGAATTTAAGACTCAACAGATAAAGGATTGAGAAAAACCAAAACTAACAGATTTATCCATCCTTACTTGAACTCATGCAGAACAAAACAAAACAATTTCCCTAAAACTAACCAAAGATGAGTCAATTTTATTTACTTAGCTGTGGTTCCAAATTCAGGAGAATCCTATAGAAAAGCATTTCAAATGCCTGCATATTCATTTTTTGGTATTGCAGCGTAGCATAGCTCAGTTTGGGTTTAATTAAATGTATGACCTTAGTCTCTATGGCTTATAAACCATGGCTGAACATATGAACATAGCAAACTGCATGTTATGTAGCAAACCATAGTAAAAATAAACTTAGTTTTATCTGTTGTGCAAAACCAGCTA
>JANHGC010005298.1:58079-71411 GCA_027560395.1 Boaedon fuliginosus | reverse complement strand
TTTTAAAGGGGGAGGGAAATGAAATAGATTAATTATTTTATATTGCTTTTCTATGTGATTTTATATCTATATTGTGATGTATAAAGAAATTGGAGATGATACACAGAAGGAAATGTATATGACCCTGAACTCCCAGACTGGATCCATACTATACTGTTTTTTTATAGTCTCTTTGTATCTTAAAAACAATAAAAATTATTTTTTAAAAAAGAATTTAAATTGTAGCTAACTGGAAAGTATATTTTAAATTGAGTCATTTTATTTTATAAAGGGAAAGAAAAAATAGTTGAATTATATATGAAATTGAATAAGTTAATTTGTTAATAATAAGGTTTAAATAAATTTGATCTTTTAATGACTATAACAATTATAATACTGTTGAAGAAATGATTTGGTAGAACAAGATTTGGTATTAAATGAATTAATGGAATTTACATAAGGGAACAATGTTATTAATTCTAGTTTAAGAAAAAAGAAGATATATGGTTAAGATGTTTACTGCCTGTATAAATTATGTGATTGAAATATTAAGTGAATATAAATAGATTGGGGTTAATTGGACTAATTGAATTTATATAAAGAAAATAAGTTATCAATCCTGGTTTAAAGAAGAAAGAAATATAGAAATGAAGATAGTTTAAGATATTTACTGCCTCTATAAATTGTGTTTGAATAAGAGATTTGGAATTAAGAAAGTTTGAAATGTATATAAAATGCTAATGGAATTAAATGCAATGAAAATGGAATGAATATGGATGGGACTTGTTAACATGAAAGAAATAATTTAATTATAAATGGAATTAATTAATTAGTTTGAAGAGATGCTTAATATTGGATAAATATGTAAAGTGACAAAGAAAGATAAGAATACTATGATAAATTGTATTAATTGAAATATGTACCCCGAAATACCCCTGTTCAAATATAAGACATGTTTGTAAAAGAAAAAAAATAATAAAAATTTTTTGGGGGAAAAACAATGACTGCTGAGGTACTACTGTATTAACAAAGTATTGACAAAGGCCAGAAACACACATTGGGAGAAGCAAGCAGCCTTAGTCATCTTACAAACAAAGCTTAAAATATGGGAACCTGAAGATGACGAGTGTGACCTCGTCGAAATGTCACCAAGATACTTCCAATTTTATGTGGGAGAAAACCCAAACAACCAAAGACTTAGCCTCCTAATCTCATGGGAGGACAAAGAAAAAGCAAAAAAGCCTGACTCAGTAAGTAGCGCACAGGAGTTTTTTGAAGACTACTTTACATTGAATGAAGACTAAGGGAGCTCAGATGAAAGTGAGAATAAGAGTCAAGAAGAATTACAAACAGAGAGACAACAAAGAGACCAAGAAGACAGAGTAAGGACGAGTGGGGAGAAAGAAGGAGGCATAACACAAAGAGAACCAAGAAAAACAAAAACAGCAAGACCAATGTACAAGTAGGAGATGGGAGAGGAAGAAACAAAAATTATTTCCATTAACTTTTATGGTTTAAACTTACCAACCAAATGAAATAGAATTTTTAACAAACTGAAGAAATTAAGAGCAGAAATAATATGCTTACAGGAAACACACATCAAACATCAGCAAAATAAACTCTTGGAAAAACCAAAACTAGGAGAGATGTTTGCAGCTTCAACCACATAGAAAAAAAGAGGAGTAGTACTGTACATCAAAAAGCATTTGAACCCCAAATAAAAATATACAGATGAAGAAGGAAGAATTGTAATGGTAGAAGTTTGGTTAAACAATAAAAAAAATATATATTGGTAGCAATATATGCTCCCAACAACAATCAAGATCACTTTTACAAGAAATTACACAATAAATTTGCAAAAATGGATTATTAAATCATATGTTTAGTGGGAGATTTCAATTAAATTGTAGATACAAGGTTAGGCTATAAAAGCAATAGTAGAATAGAAAAGAATAATAATAAAAGGACATTCCCAAAAAGCTTCAACACAATGACACAAGAATTGAGATTAAAAGACACATGGAGAGAACAACATCCATCTAATAAACAATACACTTTCCATTCAGCAAGACACAAGTCCTGGTCCCGCACTGATATGATTTGGACGACAGTAGAATTAAATTTGGATATTGGAATTCTACAAAAGTTGGGAAAGATGGTATATTTGGTTAGAAGGAAAGGAATAAATATAGGAAGCTAAGAACCGAAGTAACTGAAAGAGAAAGTATAAATAAAGAGTTTGTATAGAGGTTAATAAAAATTGAATGTTAAGATTTGATGAAAAGAGGAAATTAACATGTCAAATCGTAATTATTGCATAGATAAGTCTAAATATTCGATGTACTGTCTTATTGTTTTGTTGTCTTTTCTATGTTTTTAAACAATAAAAAATTATTTTTTTAAAAAAAGAATTACATTTGGATATAAAAGAAATAACAATACTTCCAAATGAATGGGCAGACCACACTCTGATATCATTAACATGGAAAGGAAGCAAGAGATAGGGAAGATAGACAATGAATACTAATATTCTAAAGGATAGAAAACTAATAGAAATTAAAGGAATTAAAATGGTTTTTTCAAGAAAAAAAAATCCTCCCACAAAACACTTGGGACACAGCAAACACATATATAAGAGTCATAATAATTAAATAGAAAATCAGGGAAAGTAGAGCATGCCTAGCTAAGATAAAAAAAAAAAAAACTTAACAAGGAAATAAGAGAAGCAGAAAAAACAGCCAGGAGATGGAAAGGCGAAAAATAGATGGGAATTAGTGAAACATGAATTAAGAATAATAAAACAAGAAGAGATAGCAAGAAAAATTAGAGCAACCAAAAATCACTTTGAAAATGCAAATAAGATGGGCAGATCTAATCCCAAATAGGATTAAAAAAGAGAAAGAAAAAAGGAGGATACAAACTTTGAGGGATCAGAATGGAGAGATTATGAGCCAAAACATAGAAAAAGGAAACATTGCAAAGAAATTTTTTGAAGAACTCTACAAACAAGAAGAGGTTCCAGATGAGGAAATACAAAAACACCTAAACAAAACAGATTTACCAAAACGACCTGAGATGATTAAATTGATTTTGAATGAAGAAATTACAACAAGAGAAATGGCAGCAGCAATCAAAAAACAGAAACCAAATAAAACACCAGGAACAGACAGACTGCCAGCAGAACTCTACAAGTCATTACAAGCAGTATTAGAACCCCATTTGATGGAGGTTTGTAAGGATGTGATGGAAATCTATAAAATACCAGACTCATGGACAGAAGGCCTTACTACTCTGATCTATAAAGAGAATATAGACTCACAATTAATCAAAAACTACAGACCCATATCACCGTTAAACATTGATTACAAAATTTATTGCTGAAAGACTAAAAATATACTTATAAATGATACATTTGTATCAAAATGGATTCCTGCCAAGGAATGCAGATCAGAAACATGAGAACAATAATATATGTGCTAGAATACTACAAGAAGCATTCCGAAAAACAGGTAGCATTAATCTTTCTCGACTTGCAAAAAGCTTTTGACAATGTGAATTGGTAATTTCTAATTAGAGAGATGGAACATATGGAATTTGGCAACAGAATAATAGGAATAATAAGAAAATTTTATGAGAAACAAACAGTGAAAATAATAATTAATGGAGAAGAACCCCCTAAATTTACAATAAAGAAAGGCACAAGACAAGGGTGCACCCTATCGCCACTTTTTTTTATAGTAACATTGGAAGCATTATTAATACAGATTAGGAGCCATGATGGAATAAAAGGCCTAAAGACCAGGGGAGAACACTATAAATTGCAGGCCTTCACGGATGACCTCCTGTTCATTGTGGAAGATCCAAACACCACAAGTAGACTACTATTAGATAAAATAGAGGAATTTGGAAAAGTAGCAGGGATGAAAATTAACAAAGAAAAAACAATTTTTTAAACAAAAAACATGACAGATAAACAGGCCCTAGAACTATCTAAGAAAACAGGTCTACAATATACAAAAAAAATAAACACTTAGGAATTTGGCTGATGGCACATTGCATTACAATCAAAGAAGATAATTACAATAAATTCCTGCAACAAACTAAAAAAGACCTGAACAATTGGCAGAACTTACAACAATTGTTACTAGGGAGAATTGCACTGATAAAAATGATGATACTTCCCAAATTATTATACTTATTTCAAAACATACCAATATATCTAGATAGTAAATATTTCAAAGAATTGGACAAGACATAATGAAATTTATATGGATGGGGGGAGGGACAAAGAATTAAGAAATGATCAATCTAAGATACAAAAGAAAGAGGGGGGATGGGTCTCCCAAATTTGTATCTATATTACCAGGCAACTGCTTTAGTATGGTTAAAAGAGTGGATAACTTAAAAAACAAACAAACAGATGAATATTAGTAATAGAGGGCCATGATTTACAATGCAGTTGCATTACTTCCTGGGATATGGTAAAAACAAACTGCATGGCTACTTTCAAAGTCATAAAATTAGAAAACCTCTTCTGGCAATATGGGAGAAAGTTAGGTTCAAACATTACACTAAACTACCTAACTGGTTATCGCCAATAGAAGCATTAATCCACCCCAATCTCCTGAAACCAGGAAATATAATTCAATATAAAGATATAATAGATAGCCAAGAAAAGTTATTAACCAGACTAGAATTAGGAGAAAAAGGATTAATTTTAGACTGGTGGTCATATGCCCAAGTTCAAACAAGAGCCGCCTAGAGTTCCCTCTAACAGGGGAAATGAGGCGGGGTATAAATACAAACAAACAAACAAACAAACAAATAAATAAATAAATAAATAGATAGATAGATAAATAAATAAATAAATAAATAAATAAAATGGCAATGTGGAAAAGGAGGCCACCAAGGATAGCTCTTGACTGAGTCTGCATTAAAATTTGTACAGTAGAAAAGCTTTTAGGCATGCACAAATATCTTTTATTTAAAGTAATCATTACAATCTGCTGATCGTAACTTGTTTACTCAGATATGCATCTTGCTGAGACTCAGCTCTGCTCAACGTGTTATAATTTTTGTGTCAGCATTTGGCAGTGTTTGAATAGTTGAAGGCTTTAAATCCACATCCCAACTTTCCGGATGGTCAGAGATAGACATCTAAGGATACTGTGACTTCATTGGAAGGGACAGGGCCAAAATTTATGTCCCTTTCATGTGGTGGTTAAGGATAGAAATAGAAGTGGTAGGCCTCTGAGAGACAAATCAGTTCCATCCCCACCCATAAAACTTCCTAAAATCCAAGCAGTGGCCCCATATCCCATTTCTCAGGCTCCTCTTGGGTCTTTCTTCCAGATTTGTTAGAGGGACAGTTATAGAGGTTATTATAAAAATGTTCAACTTGTTACAAGTTGTCAGTTTTTGAGGATGTTACAGTGGGAAATAAAAATGGAACCAGGAATAGGAGACAAACCACTTCTACTTTGAATTTTTAATGTTTTTTTTAAAGGGCTAATGAAATTCAGCAGTTTTGTTCTTAACTTTTGCAGTGAAGTTTAGGGTGTTTGAGTGGGAGGTGAATGAGACTGTCCATTTCTATTTTATGTTAAGAGTAAAGGATTGTACTATTTAGTTTGAAGAATAATGTTGCTTTTTCAGTGTTTTTTTTTTGTAATGAAACTTTCTGTAGTTAATGAATTATAGATGTAGTTTTATAGGAAAAATACTTCAAAGTATAAATGATTTGCTTTACATGATTTCCAAATTAATACACGATGCCTTAATTTACTTTATTTTTTTATGTTTGAACAGGTACCATGGTAAAGCAAAATGGAGAAAGAATTGATCCTTGTTCAACAAAATCATCCAAATTCAGCTGTAATAATTACTTGACATTTCCAAGGAAGAGAATACCAAAAGTAAAATTATATATCTTTTTTCTTCCTCCCCATCTTTCAGATAAAGGAATAATTGCATGCATAGTACAAAATAAACAGCAAGGTTATAAACTTACAAATACTGGTGTAACTCATGACAGTTAAAAACAGGACAGTACTCAATTATGCTATCTGGATGTTATTTAGATTCACACTGTGAGCAGAGTATGGCTTTCTCTATCATGCAAAGTTTGTAAATTTCCCTGGACTATTTGGTTGCCTTTTGAGGTCAATATGAAATTGGCCTTTGATCTCCTAAGGTCAAATCTTAGATTATCACTAAGACTACTGAAAAATTTTCTCCAGTAAATCTGCTCTCCCATTTACAGATGTCAAATTAACCTAATATTAAAGGAAACTACTTTACAGTTTTTAAAAGAGAATCTACTTATCTGTGACCAATATTCTCTGTTGATTTCTGAAAGAGATCACTGTGTCCCCCCCACCCCTCATTGATGCTTCATTGGAACAGCTATGGTATGACTGCACAGCAGCAGGAAAATAAAAGAGATAGAGTGTGTGAGTTTGCAGGTGTCACTAACAATGAAAGAAAGAATCTTACTTCCTACTAGTAATTTTATATTTAGCACAAGAAACACTCAGCTCCAGAACTGGAAGAAAGTTCAGTTTTATACAGAGATACAGCTCCAGAACATTAACCTGTATTAAAAAATTAAATTAAAAAATTGTATTAAATTTAAATTAAATTTAGAAAATTAAATTCCATCCTATGTATGAAAATTAAATGTTTGATCTTTGAGATAAAGCCTCCTATCATATCTCTTATTATATGAGAAAAAGGAATAGCTTTGCATAATACTACTTGTGCTCAAATATAAGCTTAAACTTCCCAGTATTTTAATAATGAAATTGCTATAGCTTAGATCATTTATCAAATTACATCATATAGTACTGTTTGATGGAGTGTATTTTGGTTAAAATTGCCATCTGACTATACTTAGTTACTCTTGTGATGAGTAGAACTTACACCACCACAAATTAGCTACATTGATTTGAATAGTCAGCTAACAATGGCTTACTCCAGTGTGTGAGAAGGTTTCACACATGCAATATAACTCCCCCCTTTTTCTCCCCTACATTTCATCCCTACATCTACTTACGTGTCCCTAGAATGGCTCCAGAGACTTTAGCATGCATATATCATTTTACAGAGATTGCTTGATCAAGTAAGAGAGTATTGTATACAAAAATATTTGGCCAACAGCTTCAATAACTAGCAACTAAAAAAAAGTGCATTTTGTGCTTTTAAAGCTGTATCAGTTCTGCCTTCTGAAGGCCAATGAATACGGTTTAAGAGAGTCTATCAAATACAAAATAAGATTCTTCTTATGCCAAGCATTCTATAAATAATATCAGAAAATCATGTGAATATTAAGCTATCTACCAGTAGTCATATGTCCTTTTTAGGAAACAGCCTTTCTTTATTTAGTCTTTCAAACAGAACTGGTGTTTATTCAATTGAAACCCAACTATCTAATTTGGCAGAAATAGGAGAAAAATGCTCACCCTTTCAAAACAAGTTTACAATAGAATGCTCTACTAAAATATCAATATGGTGAATTTCACGATGTTAGTTATTGTAACTTCCAGTCTCACATGTCAACATAAATAAGACATCTTAATTCTTTTCATGTTTGTTATTCTATGCCAGCTTTCCTGCCCTCAGCTACAAAAACAAAATTTATTGTTATTAAATGCCCAACTGAACGGTGAAATATGAAAATTTTAAAAAATATGCTCAGAAACCTAGTTTTAAAAGATCGATGGATTAAATCTACAAATCTGTAACAGGAACCGTGATTGTAATGCTGTCCGATAGATGGTTTTTTTACTTAATTCCCTGCTTCACAGGGAATGGAGATCACACAAATAGCTTGGCAGGGATAGGATAAAAACAATTTCTGGTTTCTATTAGTAGTAGGAATTTCTGTTATTGCCTCTTCCAAGAGCAGAGGGGTAATTCTGGTTCAAGTGACCATTAGTAATGATTTTTATCTAGACAGACAATAGTCTGATTCAAAATAAAAACTTTGAAAACTGTTAAGACAGTTTTTAGAACTATACATTGGTCAGTGTTTTGGAAAGGAGAGCTAAGAGTGGTTTTGTCCATCATTACACATAGCTATGAAATACAGATTACACATAGCTATAAAATAGTTCCAAAAGAAATATACTTATGTGAAATCATATGGCTTGCAAGCTCAGCCAGAGAGTGTTGAATTTTATCAGTAATGCCACTCACACTTGCATGAAATATTGTTGAACTGACATAATGTTGAAATATTCACAGGATACTTTCTGCCTCTTCAAGAGGTAGAAGAGGTAGAAAGCTATATAAATTAATTCATATCCCTGATAACGTCTGTCTTCCTTACCTAAAGAACAACTAATTTGATTTTTTTTAATGCACAGCATGTTCGTTTGCCCTTTTAGTAAATAGATAATGATACATTTGATATATTTAGAATTGTGAATGTTTTCTTAGCTTGATTTCTTGCTTTCAGGTGGAAGAAAATGAAACCAGTAAAAGACGACGCAAAAGTCTCGTCAGTTTTGAAGAGGTTGGTAATAAATGTAATTATTAAATATGCTTTTATTGTATAACAAAATTTGTTTTTCGCTACAAAAAGTAGATATTAAGGAGTTCACATTCAGCCTTTTTGATAATTAAAATTGACCATAACAACAAGTCAGGGGGTGGGTAGCATTATTTTATTTATTTATTAAAAGGTTTAAACTGCCCTATAAGTTGAAATATTAATAACTCCCATTTTGTTATCAGTTCAGTGTCTGCAAAAATAAAAATAATATTGTTTTGGGATCTGCTTTGAACAAGCAGGACTTTACTTTAGCCTCTTCAAATATGTGGTTGGAAATCTGTATGGCTGCTGCCATTGTCAGTGGAAGCCAAACTTCTCTGAAGACTTGTAGTGTGACAAGTGTCAAATATCAAGGATAGAATTGACTTGATTGTTTCTTAAGGGCAATTTGAGAGATTTGGGAATAGGTGGCATAGCTTTGTAATAGTTCCATTCCTACCTCTCAGATAGGTTTCAAATGATGTTGCTTGGACACAGATCTTTAAAACAGGAGGTATAAGAAACTCTACAGCTTTATTCTGTTTCCAGTAATATTTGATATCATCTTTAAACACTGGAGATATACAGCTGGATTTATCAATGACATCCAATTCTATGTCTCTATAAACTTTTCAAGAAATCTGTATGACTCCACTGAATGGCCTGCAGCCTGTAGTGAGACAGATAAGGGATAATTTATTGCAAGTATAGCAGAAGGTGTTCATTTGAAAGGCAATAATTCCAAAGAAGCATAGAAATGTATATTTTAAACAGGATTGTACTCTCCTTGAAGGATGCATAGGTAGTTTGGAGTATTTCTGGACTTGGATCTATCTCTTGTTTCCAAGAAAAGATTGAAAAATTGTATCAATTTTAGTATTTGTACCCATTGGAAGACAATGTTTTTAATACATGCAGGGGTGGCCTTTAAAAATTTTAGCAACCGGTTCTCTGCCTCGTTGCTGGGTGGGTGTGGCTGGTTGGCCGCCTGCACCATGGCAGGGAGGCAGTTTTCAGCCTCACTGGGCTCCAGAGGCTTTCCTCGAGCCTCTGGGAGGGCAAAAATGGCCTCCCCAGGCTCCAGAGGCCCTCTGGAGGCCAGGAATGGGCCCATTTCCATCCTTCTGGGGCCTCCAGGAGGCCCATTTTTCACCCTCCCCAAGCCTCTGTGCGGGCCCTGTGTGGGGACTCCTGGGAGGGGTGGCGTGGCGTGGGCAGGGCCTGCCAGGGATGGGATTTACCAGTTCACTGAACTGGTTATTAAAAATGATAAAATTAGCTATCGGTTTGCCTGAACTGGGGTGAACCAGTAGCATCCCACCCCCTGGATACATGTCCTAGGAACCTCCAGGCTCTACATAGGTCTACCTTTGTATCTATGAACATTTTATTTGGAGCCAAATAAGGCAGCCAGATTGGTCTCAGAAGTCATGATCAGTCTACATTTAGCCTACTGTATACTTAAAATACAATAGTGGCTGCCCATTTATTTATGCACAAAATACAGTTAAAACCCTACACGGCTCAGGTCCTGACTATTTGAGAGAAGACCAGTTTCTCTATGAATCTTTATAACTACTGAGACATGAAATTCTGTACCTGTTACTCATTTGTGGGTTCCTCCCCCTTTTATCTGATCAGTCCTTAAGAAGCATCTTTCCCTGCCCCTTCTTCTATTCTCACATTCCATTACACCCACTTTCTGTTTTATTTATTATCATGCTTTGTTCCAAAAACTCAAAGCTTGCATTACTTTTGTGGTGTGTAACAGATGCATTGTTCTAATGTGGGTGACAGAATGCTTTTCAAATTCACAAATGTAATGAAGAAAGAACAATTTGGTCTAGTAGTTAAGGTGCCAGGCTAGAAACCAGGAGTTCTAGTCCCACCTTAGGCATGAAAGCCATCTGGGTGATTTGGCTCCAGTCACTTTCTCTCAATCCACAGAGCGGTTGTTGTGGAGAAAATAGGAGGAAGAAGGCAGAATAAACATGCTTGTTACCTTAAGTTATTTATTAAAAAATGTAGCTTTTCAATGTAGAGTTTTAAAATCTACATCAAAAATTTACATAAATGGCAGTCCTTAATGTTATGGAATAAATACATATACTTTTTTCTTCATTGCTTGTTTATAGTCTTCAAATCATTTAAATCAAGAAAGAAATTCTAGTAATCAACCAAGGGATTTGAAAGGAACAATAAATCGAAACAAAGTGAAATCAATGGCAACGCAGCTCTTAGCCAAGTTCGAAGAAAATGCGCCCAATGTTTCATTAAGGAGACAGGTGAGTGAATAAGCAAATCAATAAAGATAAGAAGGCAGAGCAATTGCAGGACAAGGACCAGACCATCTTGGTTAATTGAGAAATGGGGATAAGACTATACTGGCAGTGTTATCCCAAAACAAATAGAGAAGAGGTAGAGATGCTGAATTCTTCCTGCTCTCTCCTCTGCGTGCTACGTAATATGGAACGTGCAGTAAAGTGGTTTACATGAAGTAAAGTATATGCAGTGAGTTGGAGGAACATCTAAGACACAAATTTTGTAGGATAAGGAACTCCCTCATAGTGTCAGCCAGTTAACAAAATCTGGCTCCTAATACCCTGTTTAAGCCTCTACCAGAAGTTCCATGTTTGATTGTGCAAAGCTCCTATGATGCTGCTGCCTACATGTTCTGGATCTCTCCTTGTGACCTTGGCTTGTTTTTGGATCTTCTCTGTACATCTTCTGCTTCATAGAGTAAATGAATCTACTGTCTTACTTAGTTTCATCAGCTTTGATTTGACCAGTTACTAGACTTTCCTTTGGCCTTGTTACTGCTTTGTTTCTGCTTCCAGTACAAATAGTAAAACTCACATTTGGAAATGGAGTCAAATCTTTCTGAGGGATAAGCAGTTATTTTGAGGAATATACAGGAAATACACATTTCTAGACAGATAGGCAGATAATATAAATGTTGCTGGCAATATAAAAGGAAGCATATCAGAATACCTCCTGTCTTCGTATTTTTGTATATTGATGAAAATGCAACATAGTCATTTGTTCCTAGTCCAAGATAAACAAGGTTCCTTTCAGATGGTAGTGTGACATAATTTTATGATACTTTTCTTCCCTGTTACTGAAAGTTTTTGAACTAATCTGATGACATAGGATCAGGCTGACTTAATATGTAACATAATTTAATAGAACAATATAAATGTTGTATATTGTTGTGCTTCTTAAGATAGTTTATTTATTTATTCATTTATTTATTACATTTTTATGCCGCCCAACTCCCGAAGGACTCTAGGCAGCTTACAACATAGATAGCAATAGCACTCATATTTTATATGCTGCTTATCAGAGCTTTACAACACTCCCCAAGTGTTGTTAGCAATATTTTGGTTAAGATTACAAGGTGGTGAAAATTCTGTTACACATTCTTATTGTTATTTAAATGAATTGATTTTCTAGAAACATTATACTCCATGACAATTGCTGTTTAACTATATGCAGATATTTCTACGGTAGTATAGGATTACAGGTAGAAAACAAGACAAAATTCTGTGTTGGCTTGGGCTTTTTGGTCAGAAACTTAAATATCCACCATAAAAACTTGTTTGAAACATCCTAAATAAATTCAGTGTATACAATTATATAAAACAATGCAGAGAACAGCAATAAAGATGATTAAAGGACCAGAAGTTAAGACATATGAAGAACAGTTGTAGGAACTGATGATGTTTCGTCTAATGAAAAGAAGGACTGGGGTGACATAAGTTTTCCAATATTTGAGGGGCGGTTGCAGAGAAGAAGGGGACAGCCCTATTTTCCAAAGCACCTACAGTTAAGACAAGAAGCAATGGATAGAAACTAATCAAGAAGAGATCCAACATAGAAATAAGGAGACATTTCTTGAAATTAGACAGTCACTGGAACTGCTTGCCTTCAGGGTGCATTATGAGAGACTTTTAAGAAGAGATTGGACAACCACATGAAATGGCACAGGGTCTCCTGCTTGAACAAAGGATTGGATTAGAAGACCTCCAAAGTTCCTTCCAACTCTGTTATTCTGTATTCTGTATTTTATTTTTATTCCTTTTGCTATTGAACTTGAAATGAAAAGTATTCAAAAAAGAGTATTTTTAACCCCTCTATATTACCACCTAACGACAGTGGATGTTTGGATGTTCTCAATTGAACCACATGTAAAATGTGTGAATATGTAATGTCACACTCTCCTATTCCAAATGAAGATTTTGAATAAATTGTTTATACATTTCTGTCCACTCCACCTCCAGTGCTATTCTTGATAATTGCTCAAGGCTAATTTACAACTGGCTGAACTTAAGCCAGTCACTGACGCTCAGCCCTAGGAAGAAGCAAGCAAACTACTTCTAAAATCTTACCAAGAAAACCACAGAAGCTTGTCCAGACAATTTCTAGGAGTCAACACTGATTCAAAGGCACCCAAAATAAATAAATATAAATTTCAAAGTTATGATTAAGTTAGGTACTGGCAGAAAATGATGACCAAATCAAGGCAACAGAGATTCATTATTGTTTATTTAAGACTTCCTTTTTCTTCAAACTACATGGATTAATTTTTATGTTTCCACAGCAGTTGAAAAGGTCACATATATTTTCGGCAGTTAATATGCTTGTCTGGTTATTTTACCATAGACAACAATCTAGGACGGGGGTCTGCAACCCGCGGCTCCAGAGCCGCATGCGGCTCTTTTTCACCTGTGCCGTGGCTCCGTTGCGGCTCCGGTAGTGTGTCACGCGGGCCGGAGTCTTTCAGTGGCAGCGGCGCGCTCCTGAAGAATGGGAGACGCCGC
>JANHGC010005298.1:38917-50079 GCA_027560395.1 Boaedon fuliginosus | reverse complement strand
GTATTTGCCGGTTCTCTGACCCAATCAAAATTATTGCTACTGGTTCTCCTGAACCTGTCAGAACTGGCTGAATACCACCGCTGGTCTTATACCTAGCTGTAGATAACTTCACATGGGCACTCACACCACATATGGAAAGCCTGCTCCACCATTTAGTCATAAGCCCTACTACTACTTCTATATAGTAGTAAACCACTAACTGCATGGTTTGTTATGACACTATGGGTAGACCTCGACTTACAACTACAATTTAAAATTTCTGTTGTTAAGTGAATTTTGCCCCATTTCTTGCCACCAATGTTAAGTGAATAACTGCAGTTGTTAAATTAGTAACATGGTTGTTAAGTGCATCCGGCTCCCCTGTTGACTTTGCTTGTCAAGGTTGGGAAAAGTGATCACATGACCCCCAGCACACTGCAACCATCGTTAATGTAACCAGTTGCCAGATGTCCAAATTTTGATCACGTGAGGATGCTACAATAGTCATAAGTAATTTCAAATGGTCACTAAACAAATGGTTGTAAATTGAGGACTACCTGTATATTATTTAAATGTACAGTATATTGCCAGGATGAAGAATGTATCTAATCGGCAACAAAAAATAAATGCAAAATGACATAAAACATCTCTGATTAAAAAAATCTGTAAGTAACAATACAAATCATCATCAAGCAAATCAGGAGAGCCTGTTCTTGATTAAACTCTTAGTTTTCCTTCTGAAAGAACTTTTTTGTGGTGAAATTTAACAGTTATACCAACATTATCCAGGTATTACCAATATATATATATATTTTCAATAGGGATCTTTGAAAAGAGAATTTCCTCAGACAATAGGTGGAAGTGAAACCTGCTATTTCTGTAAGAAAAGAGTTTATGTCATGGAACGACTGAGCGCAGAAGGCCACTTCTTCCACCGAGAATGCTTCAAATGTGTCATATGTATGACCACTCTCCGCCTAGCAACTTACACCTTTGATGCAGAAGAAGGTAATGCACATCTACAATAAAGTATTTTTTTAATGTATCAATAAAGAAGAATATTTGTAGCTCAGGGCTGAAATGAGGAGTCCTTGGTGGTCTCTGAGCTTGGTTGTTTTCTTGCAGACGTTTCATTACCTAAACTAGGTAACATCATCAGTGCTTGTCGCACTGATAGTAGGACTAGAAGGATTATATAGTTGGATAGTAGGACTAGCACTGATGATGCTACCTAGTTTAGATAATGAAACATCTGCAAAAAACAAGGTCAGAGAGTATCAAGGACCCCTCAGAAATACTTATGGATTGAGGCCAAGATGATGTACCCTAAGCATATTTTGATTGTATGTTCCTAGATAAAATTAAACTAAACTGCAAAGGGTAGGTTATATAAAATCAAGCAAGGATAGCATCTTCATTATCTACAGCAAAATTACCACATATGGTATTTTAGCCATTTTGCCAAGGCTTTGGTATCCCAAGACCACTCAGTTGCTAGAATAAGGTAATAAACTTTCCTCATATAAAGGACTTTTCTTTCATGAAAGCACTCCTTTCCAAAAGGTTTTAAACAAAGTCACTTAAAATAACTTACATTTGAAGGTATATTACCTTTACATTCCCCCATTCCATCTGTGAGGTTTACTATCTGATAGATTGCATGGGGGAAGGGACAAAATCTAATGGCATTGCTTTTATTTTTCAGGTAATTTTTACTGCAAGCTTCATTTTGCACAATGTAAAACAAAGCATACGCACAGAAAGAAGAGAGTGGAAATAAAGGTATATATATTTCTACTAAAGTATGACAGAGAGTAGGAACATTATAAAGAGACAAATTCCAGCTCATTGGAAGTGATACATAAAAGGGAAACCATCCACGCTATTCTGGCAGACTCCTTTGCACTTGAACTGCATTGTGGAGATCACTGGACATCCAAAATGTTGTCTCTCTTAGCAGAATTGAACTGATACATTCAGAGACGTTTTTGCTCAATCTGTGGGCCGTCCTAGCTTTAAAACATTTATATCAAGATATCTCTTCGTGCCAGCTGCAGAAAAGGAGGAGCTGAAATATGTAAGAATTGCAAATGATTGTTCTTTGTACTTCAAAGCACCAATGAGATTTCTGATGGTTCCATTATTTTAACATGGCCAACTACATTATTTTCTTAGCCTAGTCATATAAAATACATTCTAATGTCTTTTCAATTTTGACTAGAAAATATGATAAACAAGAAAGAAAGTAACCTCAACAACATGTTTTCTTTCCCTGGGCTGCCATTTTTCTGTTCATCAAGATGAAAGCATATTAAATGTCATTTGCATTCTCATTCTATCTTTCTTGCAGCCTCTCTAAGGCTTTTTATTAGTTTTTGAAAGCAGACACTAGGGGGAAGAGATAAGACATGACTTTTATGTCTACCTTGATTCTGAAAATTGATGTCTGTTTCTAACTTGAACTCAGTAGAAAATATCCCCTTACTTGTTTTGGAGTTAGTAGGCCATCAGGGTGATCCTTTTCTAAATTGAAGCACTAACATAAAGTAAATTATAGTTTGGAGATTACCCAAAACTCCTTGCAAAGAAACATTTTGCAATCTAGAGAGTCTCTGAATCTTGGCAGGGCACAAATGTAGACAATAAATAAATGGTTTATATATATATATATATATTTGAAATATTGAAGATGAGCATCCTATTAATCTATTTCTCTTTAAAGGAGGAAGCAGGACTTCAGAGACATCAAGAACCCATGTGTGAAGAAACTAGCTCAGAAAGTGCTTTTGCTACTAGTAGCAGTTCAGAAGACCGGTCGCCAGGTATCCTGCCTTCATTCTTTGGGAAAGCTCTATGCTGGCCTCTTAAGGTGACCAGGGATCTGCTTGACCTTCCAAGATGCCTCTCTAACTGGATGCATGGTTTCCTGCACGCAACCAGACTTCATTTCAGGGACAATGCATACAACTATATCTACTTGTATGAACTCCTAAGCTTTAGCATGCCATTCCTTTTTGTGCTTCACGAGTTACTTAGCAATTTTTACGGGGAAGTGGAGTTGTCATATGAGGATGTGCTTGAATCAGTGAAGAAATTTGTCAAGCTTTAAAGTTCTTCTGAATCTTGGTTGTGCCTTTCAGATTTCCAAAACAAACAGCTTTGGGGTATTGCACAAATATAAATATTTCAATTCAGTAGGTGCTTTTAATGAGCCCAGAATTCCATGGTGCAATTGTAAAATCATTCATTTTTTTTATTATTATTATTGGATCATGAATGTTATGTGTCCGAATTCATTTCCCAACCATGGAGACGCTATGAAGGATAGTTTTATAGATTTTTTTTTAATTACATGAATCTACTTTTCGTTAAAAAAGAGATATTCCTCTATGTTTACATTTTGATATTCTTATTTTAATGACTGTGAAAGGAAGAACTTTCATACATAGGGCAGTAGCAAATTTTTACTATGTGGAGTTTTTTTTTGAAAACTGAATGTGGCACATACTTTTTCTACCTTTTGCTTTATCTATGGGGCTACTGTCTGCATCAGTTGTTGTTTTTTTTTTTAAGTTCAAATGTATACTTGGCCCATAATAGTTGTATTGACGTCTCTTTGATAAACCCTTTGTGAACACTGGGCATTTTTTGTAATATTCATGAATGAATTCAAAGAGTAAATATTAGACATTAATTAATGAAGGTAAACCAAAGTACAGCAATAGCCTATATTTATTTTTTCTCAAATCAAGGAGCAATTTTGTTAATTTATGTTAGAGATGACCTAGACCTGAAATGGAAGGTAAGATGTATCTATGTTAGAATACTTTTTCTCAGTCAATTGTTTGAAAGTTGTAAGGATCAGAATAGTATAAAAATAGAAAAATTTGAGAAAGAGGGATAATTAATCATTTTATGTTACTGATTTCATATATCTTTTTGACACCATAGTCTCATAGAAATTAGGATATGGCTGAGAATTATAATATAGTCACTTGATATAAAAGCCACATTTGACTGAAATTTGTTTTGCCATTATAGAAGATTTACACAGGAGATATCTGTGGATAAATTTAAGATGAAAATAATTAATGGAATCCTTTTAGTTGACTGTCTTATTTCCCTAATTTATCTTTGAGGAATACATGCTTCTTCAAAGTCTTGGAAAATAGCTGTAAAAAATAAAGTCCATCTAGGAAGCTTGTTCATTCTATAAAGGGTTCATATGATCATAGCTGTTGGCTCCTGAAACTAAAACCAATTTGACTTTTGGCTGATAGAAAAATAGCTCTTCTGGAATATATGTCTGGTTCTTTATACCCATCCTATTCAATTACATAAATATAATTTGTATAATGTAATATTCACTTACCATTAAACAGAATAAAAACAATTTCATAAAATCCATCAATAAAGATTTAATGTAGAGCTAGCCTGCTAAAGGATTAACTGGTACATTGAAATTATTCTTAAATATACATGCTGTTCTATTTTCACCTTTAGTCTCATGGATTCCTACTTGGAAAATTGTCCTATTTATTTCATTGGAATGGAGAGATGTAGTGTTAAGAACAGTAGACTACAATAATCTTTAATTAAATGAACAATGATGGAAAAAGGCTTTTAAAATTATTTTGAAAAGAGGGTTAATTTTTGCTCTGTTAATGATTGCTTACATGTAAGAATTTTAGGTGGTCCTATTCAAATGCTGTGATATTGTGAACCTCCTGAAACACCAAAGGGTTTTGTGTGACACCCTCCATGAATAAAAGCAATGAGTTCCTCCTCGCTATAATAGTAATTGCACAGAAAGCCAGAACCCATTGAGAACTCAGTTCTGCTGCTAGCTTGTCTAGGCCCATTGATGCTTTTAGGTGCTCCATTCCTAAGAAGCATGCCCAAACGTGCATCATCTCACAGATGAGATGTCTGCACCATGGAGCAAGGGACTAGATCCAGGGAAGAACAGAGTGGAAAGGGAAGCTGAATTATCAGAAGCCAGTGTGGACTGCGGAAACTCAGGTTACTGCTGTACCAATAAACAAGGCTTCTTTTAACAATGGAAAGGCTTGTTGGATCTCTAACCTCTATCCCTTGGACCTGGGATCAAGGCGTTCTGGTCGCCTCTCTTCTGCAGTGATGAGCAGCAGAGGTAGGGAAGCTGTAAAGAATATTTCCTTCTCTCACATGACTAGTCTGTTGAGGCTACTCTTACCTCCCCCCTCTTGTCATACAATTGTACTGCCTATGGTGTTGCCACTGACTTGCCTAGGCAGAGTAAAATGGCATTTGACAACTATTCAGGTTGGTCTGGGATTACGAATTTTAATCTCACTCTGTCTCGACAAATAAGCAGCTGCATCAATAAATTTCCTTTTCCCTGATTGCCATTTTTATTGGTATTCTTTTAGAAGAAAGCAGCCTACCATACAGACTTGTAAAGGCCGCTTACTGTGGCACACTATGTTTCCAAAGCACTCTCCTGCAATACCAGTTTCTAGGGCCTTCCTGCTCTGATCCCTTCATCTTGCCCACTATGGCTTTGAGCCTGGCTCTGAGCAAGCCTGCCTGTTTCCTCCCAGTTAGTAAAATCATGGCTCCCCACTCCTTACCCCCAGCCTGACTATCTGAGCATGATCTTCCTTTCTGCTTGCCTTCCTCTGCTCCCCAGCCAGGTTTTCCCAGCTGCCTATATATTATTTCTCCTCCTGCCCTTGCAATTTGTAGCCTTCCCATTTATCAATATATGATGGGCAAGCTCTAAACATGTAAACCCACCCTTTCCTTCCCCACCCCACCCCCATAAAGCCCTCCTGCATTTTTTATTTGATGTCTTTTTTTTTCAATTAACAAACTAAACTTCTCTGTAGTTATTTCAAGGTCTTCCTAGCACATCTGGTTATGCAACAGTTTTGTGTGTCCCCCTCCCAAAGGCCTTTTTCAGAGTTTCCAATTCTCACTTAAGAAGGTGTAAGTAAGAGAAGGGAAATTTGATCTAGCAGCTTCTTGTGCTGTCTGATGAATACAACTCTGCAGTCCATATCACAAGTTGAACCTGAATAATATCTGCTGCCATTCTTGCAATTCAGCTATTGCATATCTCAGACTCAGGGAATGAAGCGTCAGAATGGCCAATGTACACCCAAAATCTATGAATGATTTTAAGGCAACTTCAAGGGTGAAGAAGTAACACACAACACAAATACATTTTGCACTGCTTGCTTCACTGTATCTTATATTTTTTTAAAAAAAGTTTCAACATTAAAATATATTCATATTTTATTTACCTATAATTTGACTTGTTAGTTGTACAATCATTAGTTAATGATCACTGTAAAAAGGCCAGAATTTTATTTGGAGTTACGTCCAGTCACATGTACACAAATAATCATGTTCTATTTGGCTACAGTATTTTGTTTCTTCCTTGTCATTTCCACATTCAATAAAGGTTTCTTAGGAAAGCTTTAAAAGTGGCTTTGGGGTTAAAAAAGAAGATGTGACCAATATATTGTACATGTAATTCCAAATTCAGTCTCAGAAAAATGCAGAATCATTTATTTTGACTTAGTCATATTCTAAGTTAATTGTTTGAAGTCTATTGCTATTTCAGAGTCTTTGATAACTATTATTTGATACTTGAAATTAATGAATGTGATTATTTAATATTTTTGGCTCATCAGAAGGAAGAATTACTGTTCATTTGTTCTACCTTATAGTATCAGTGCAATGTATCAAGTGCTATGTAATCAAAGATCTACAGTTAGCTTGTTCTGACTACTTTCTTTGTCCACTATTTTACATTGTCTTTAGTTCATTTCAACATTCCAGTGCTACAGCCCCTCACTGGCTGAACCATTTCTGGTGTAAGATTTTCTATGCTTTCTTTTTTCCATGTTGCAATGAATGCCTAAGACTCCCTACTAGTGTTTAAACATACTAGAGGAGTGTGTGTGTGTGTGTTAAATACAAAATAAGACTGCATGGTCACTTACCCTGCTTTGTAGTTGACAGTCCAAAACTTCTGACTTGCTTCTTTCCAAGTGTTCCCACTCTGCATTGTAGTTCCTGTAGTTCTTTGCATGCATTCCAAATTTACTTTTAAAAAAGAAATTATATTTAATCATAAGGCATTTCTATGTTTTTTTAAATAACTTTTTTGCAACAATTAAAGTTGTGCTCAGGTAGCATCTCCCTAAACTGTAGGCCTACTAAATATTAGGAAAAAAAATGATCAGGGGAATGGCCTTTTAGTTTTATAAATCACTTTAGCAATAACTAGTATATAGAAAGTAACCTTATAACATGAATCCCTGATTGTTTCTTAGCATTCATTTAGTACAATACAAAGATTTAAGTAAAGTCTGGAAACTGAAAGACAGATTTCATTCCTTAAGGAATTTTATTGCATCTATCTGAAATTCAGATTCAAGCTGCTGTGACATCAGCATAATACACATTTTTACAAGCTTTTGCTTATAAATGTAAAGGCCTAAAGGACAAAACAGACAGAACATGTATCCCCCTTCCAATCCTGTTTTATCTTCTTTTTATTGAGAATTGAGAAACCTATTAGGAAACATATCTTAAGCACTGAATACAGTGCCTAAGGTGATATATTACTCTACTTTTTCCAAAATGGTCTCTCAGAACTCTGTTCTGTTCTCAGAACAGAAAGACATGAAAGTCTGAAAGGATGGAACAGAGCTGGATAACACCAGATTTATTTTAATTATTAGTAGAGTTGAGAATAGAAATAAGGATTTCTCTGCTTGTTCAGGAGGAGAATAATTCTAAATATTCTGGAATTGGAGGGAATCAGTCTGATTTTATGATTCATAAAAGTAATGGATAGTACAAAGAAGCTAGGGAAAAAAGCACTGCAGATGACTTTCTCAATAGAGAATCCCAAAGACAATCATATGCTATTAAAATTCTTACTCATCCAACTATGTTTCATGTTCCCATTTCCAAAGTAACAAACTGATTTTAGACTGCTAAGTATGCTAAACAAAATCCGTTTTTCTTGGCTTCAGAACTTTTAGAAATTCATACCACTCTTCCTGCTTACTTTGATGCTGAAGAACAATATTCAACTTGGACTTTGTTAAAAATGTACAATTTTTCTGGTTTTTAATGATCAATATCTGCTTAATGTTTTGTAATGAATCATGAATCACCCAAAGCTTAGCACATTCAGAAACCAAAATTATTTTCATAAATATACAGAACCTCAAAGTTATACTGATTGCTTCAGTTCCCACTTTGAAGGATTTGGGGACTCCCTAGCATGTTAAAAAAAAAGATACTAAAAAAAATATCAGTGAAGGCTTTTAAAAACCACTTAAAGGAACTTAAAAAGATACTTCTTTTGGATTCCGAAAGGCAAGATTAGGAAAGGATGCAGATGTATCCTAACAGAATGGTACCCTCCCTTTTTTTGCTGTGATTAACATAAATTCTCTGCATGTTTGGGGTATGGGGGACATCTGAATGAAAATTTTCTCTCTATTTTACTTATTTCTATTGCAGATCTATTCATCTCTTAAACAATACCAGTGGGGATTTTCTTCCTCTACTCCTTGTCACTTAAAATGTTTCTGGAATTTAATTAAACATTTTTGTTAAGAGTGTTCTTTTTTTAAAAAAAAGTGTATATAAAAATTTCACATGGAAATTTGTATTTTGCACAGATTTAATGTTTAACTTTCTAATGTGGCTGTTAAGAAATAAATTCAGTTCTCCTAAATACTGTTGCATCTTTTCTTCCTTTTTAACAAACTGTACTGGAGATAGAGTTTCACCTTTGCTGCTTTTCTGGTTTTGGTACAATGCTTCTTACACTCAATGTGGGCTTTCTTATTATGTTCCTGGAAGACATTTAAAATGTTGCCAAATGACTACAAAATACAGGTAGTCCTTGACTTACAATAGTTCATTTAGTGACCATTCAAAGTTACAACAGCACTGAAAAACATGACTTATGACTGTTTTTCATAGTTATGACCTTTAGAGCATCCCCATGATCATGTGATCAAAATTCAGGTGCTTGGCAACTGGTTATGACACTTGCTGCATCCCAGAGTCATGTGATCACCTTTTGCGCCCTTCTGACGAGCAAAGTCAATGGGAAAGGCAGATTCACTTAACAACCAAGTTACTAACTTATCAACTGTAGTGATTCACTTAACCATGGTGGCAAGAAACGTCAGAAAATGGGGTAAAACTCACTTAACAAATGTCTCACTTAACATAAATTTTGGGCTCAGTTGTGGTTGTAAGTCAAAGACTACCTGTATGTATATTTTGCAGCCACTAGATGGCAGAAAGAAGCCACAGAACTCTGCCATCTGGTGGGTGCACTGATATTTGCAGACGGAGTAGTAACATTTTACAGTGTTGTGGTCAAACCTATCATATGGCACTTCCTACCTACCTGGAAATGGAAGCCTTTAGTGTAAATATAGAATATACTCTGATAGATTTTTGCAGATTCTCATCTGAATTTTGAGAAATTGTGGCTTTGGTAACATTTCTAAATTTTCACTTTCACTAAATGGATCTCTTTTTCTTTTAATCAAAGTAAAGTTTTTTTTTAAAAAAAGGATAATGAAAGCTTCAGACTGCCATTTTTAGCTATGAGAAAATTTGATTAGTTTCAATCACAACTATAAGTGTTAATAAAATTTTTACTGTGATTAAAGTTTTTACTGTGTTTTAAGAGGCAGGAACTGTGTTTGAGAAACTAGGGCTCAAAGGGCTCAGAATCTCATGATCGATTAAGCAAACGAACAACAATCCAAAAATCTAGTCTTGTGACTGTAGAACTAAAACAAAGGAAAACTTGGGTATTGGGTTTTCATAATTTTAGTCAACCTGATGCTGAAGTCACTTCTGTATTGCAAGCCTGTAGCACAAACATAAACAGTCCCTTCCTGCCAGAAATAAGTGCTGAGATTTCTCGGCCAATCATTGCTCAGATACTGACCAGTAATTGAGTGTTTCATTTTCACATCAGCCAGCAAAGTAAAAGAAATTACATAAGAGTGTCTTATCTTTCCCAAAATTTATTTTGAGGAACAAAATAGGTAACCAGAGCATTCCTTTGTCTACAAAACAGTAATGTTGAGGAAAGTAAATATTAAGCTTATAGGAGCTGCTCGTCCCTTTGAATAAGCTCATCTCAATCGCTGTTTCATTCTAGGAGAGGAAGGCAACCTACCTTCTCTTGCCCTGCACTTACTGGCTTACTAAAGTACTTAAAGCAGTGGCCATACAACAGTATTAATTAGAAGGGCTCCACTTTCGTACAGTACTTGCTCAGAGCCTTCCTTATTTGTTCAAACCTTTCAATAGCCTAAAAGTCTGTAGAGATTCCCAGTCATCCAGGTCATGGTTGTCCCAAAGGTGCTTTTTCTGGAGTCAACTGGACTTCCTTGTTTTTTCTTTTGGAGACTTACTTTCCCACCCCCACTTTCAATAGCCTCCATTCCCAGGACTCTGCAGAACTAGAAAGCTTTGCTAGGTGAAGTGCCAACCTTTTTATTTGAATCAGCTGTGGAAGGGCAACACAGGATGGTTAAACATCTGGAGAGCTTTAACTTTTTTATGTAATCAATTTTTTATCAAAACATTTGTAGATTTTTGTCTCTTAGGTATTGTTTTTCCTGAATTAGACCACACTGTAGAGAAAATAATTCCATTGTATATTGGATTTCTTTCCACAATGACTTTATTTCCATTTTCCAACCCAACCTTAACAACTCCACCCTTAAACCTTTGGTTATATAAACATACAACCATATTTTTGCCTTGGATTGTCGGAAATGACTTACAGTTTGGGAAGCATTCTCTTTATACTTTAACAGTAAACTGCTTGTATGTTCAATGAGGATACCTGCCATTAGTATGATACTGTTAAATGCTTCAAATGGTTATTTATTACTGTATTTATCTCCTGCTGTTTGTGTCAAAGAGCCAGAAAGGTGATACTAATAGTTTATCGTGAAACATTAAAATGACCATTTCTTGACATAAAATAATAATTGCCTGTTATATTTGATTTGATAAAAGTTATTCTAACAAACATTTTATATTACATTTGTATTATTCTTTTTTTTTTTGAAATTTTTTTTATTGATTTTTACATAAAGAAAGATTGTCATAAAAAAAAGGTTATCATATTT
>JANHGC010005297.1:48478-62698 GCA_027560395.1 Boaedon fuliginosus | reverse complement strand
TGGTCATTTGCATCTGCATCTGCTGCAGGGTTTGTTGGATACTTTGCATCGTAGGTTTCTCTCCTGATGCCATTTCTGTCGACTTCCTTCTCATTGGCGCTGCAGTAATTGGAGAATTCGTGAAGGTCTTCTTACTTATCTTTGAACTAGGAAAATTTTGCATTTCAGATTGGCAAAAGAAATATTTCCATGCAATCATGTAAAACCTCCCTTCCCCTTCTTTGTTTCCCTCTATCTTCTACTAATTTATTTGCCTTAAATTTTATATTAGAATATTAGGCTAAAAATCCCCTCCTCTTTTTCATCACCTTAATATGCCAGTTGCTTCTTACCCAAAGCTTCCTTTATACAATTCATTCTAGTAAAAATTTTTAAGTCACAATCTACCCCAGAGTCACTATACATACATAAACAAAAAATAAAACAACCAAACCAAGACACAAAAAAGAAAAAAAAGGGGGGGGGAGAAAAAGAAAAGGAAACAAAAAAACCCGTAATTTAACTTTACCACAGTTCAGAAGAGTAATTGTTCAGGCTATATTCTGTTGTCATTATACAGCCTAATAAGGTAGAGCATAGTCCTGCAAAACAAAAAGGACATACTTCTAAAAAGAGACTTGATCAGAAGTGACCACAGCAATGCTTCATCATAACCTCAGCAACTTGAAGAGGCGTAGAACTTCAGCTCCCAGACTTTCCCATGCTAGCTTGGGAATTTTGGGAATAGATGTTCCAGCCATCATAAAATTGTTGATACTGAGAAACACAGCTTTAGAGAAATCTTAATCGAATCACCAGGCAGAACAGGTTTATTTCTTCCACAGGTTTGTCCCTAAAACTGATGATACAGGATTCATTTCTTTTTACATTTGAAGGACAGGGAAATGCATGCATTCATATATGCAATAATGTTAACATGGGTTAATTATATAGTGTCACTTAGAAATTTTTATAAGGAAAAACTCTAGATCTGACTGCAGTCTTCTCAATCAGTGTTTTTCCCCTTTCAATAAAGCAAATTGCATTTTATATATTCTTGAACTATTTTTTTGTAGTCATGCTAAATGAGAATGATGGGATTCTCAGTGTAATCAAGTGTAACTGAAAGGCAGCAGGTTGCAGAAGATTGCACCAATCAGAAACCAGCCCTGACCAATCTGCACCAATCAGAAACCAGCTCAGCTAGGGAAATTGGAACCAATTGGAAATCAGAGCTCCTGGCTACAAAGGCAGGAGTCCAGCAAATCCCTTCTCAGTTGTATGTGTTCTGTGTAACAGAGCCCCTTGTGCCTGAAGAGACCAGCCACTTGCTAGCAAAATGTCTGGACATCTGTTGGGTAGACCATGATTGCAAAACCATGAAGCTCAATGCTGCCCAATATTCTGAAATCAATTTTGGAGAAAAATACTTTGTAGAGGAAATGCTGATGTGGTACTAGCTAAACATATTTCTTCCAAAGTAAATTAGATATTATGTTATCAAGAAGATTAAATATTTGGGAATCTGGATAATGGCAAGATACTCTTCTATCAAAGGCGATGGTTATCTCAAATTAGTACAAAAAATTAAGACAGATTTGGACAAATGGAAAAATTTACAGTTATCTTTGATAGAGAAAATAGCAGCAATAAAAATGAACATCTTGCCCAAATTGATTTTCCTATTTCAAATGATCCCTACATTATTAAATAAAACAATTTTTTGAGAAATTGACAAAATAATTGCAAAATTTATTTGGCAAGGGAAAATACTAAGAATAAAACTGAAAATGATGCAGGAGGCCAAGGAAAGAGATGGACTGGGACTCCTAGATTGGGAGCTTTATTATCAAGTGGCGTCAGTCACATGGTTAAAGAACTGGATTATGCTAACAAATAAGAGGATCTTAATAATTGAAGGGCATGACTTACAGCTCGGTTGGGACGCCTTTTTTGGGAGGGAAAATAAATTTCAAGGATATTTTCAGGGACATGCGATTAGGAAAGCATTATTAAAAACCTGGGAAAAGATAAAAAAAGCATACCTGAAAATACCATGTTGGCTATCTACGGTGGAAGTAACAACATATCCGACCTTATTAGATCCAAGCAAGGTGATTATATACAAAGACTTGCTAAATCAGGAAGGGAAACTAAAATAAAAAAAAAAAGAATTACAAGAACAGGGCCTAAATTTAGATTGGTGGACTTATATGCAGATTGATTCGAGACACAAAAAAGACATACAAAATTTTGGTATCTACAGGGAACCACAAGAATTGGACAAAATTATAATGAGTGGATATACTGTAAAAAGTGGTATAGTTTCCTTCTTAATTGTAAAATGGAGGAGGAAATTGTAAAAGATAACAATTGGGCAAAAAAAATCAGATATATGATCAAATTAGAGAAATGGCAGAGGATATGGACAAAAACCTACAAACGTACAATGGCAGTAGCATACAAAGTGAACCAACTTAAAATGTTCTATAGATGGCATTACCATCCCGCCAGATTAGCCAAAATATTTCCGCATGTCCCACCAAACTGTTGGAAGTGCATCTTCAGTTCTGATACCTTTTATCATATGTGGTGGACCTGCTCGCTTGCAAAACAATATTGGAATAAGATCAGAAGATGGCTCCAAGAAATACTAGGGATAAAGATTGCAATAAAACCGGAAATATATCTACTAGGGATATTACCAGAAGGACTCAAAAAAGAAGAAATCTACTTAATTATACATATTACTACAGCAGCAAGACTGCTCTTTACACAAAATTGGAAACAAAAAGATCCAGCAGCAACAAAAAAGTAATAAATAAGATTTTGGAATGTGCAAAATTGGACCGACTCACAATGACAATTCAGAGCAAAGGGGAATCAGAATTATATACATGTTGGAATAATTGGTACAATTGGTTGGAAAATAAATAAATAAATGAAAGTTAAGAATACAAATAAGGGAAAGACAAAATGTACTAGACATAGAATGTATAAGAAAGAAGTAATAGAAATCTAATTAGATATAGTATATGATTGACTAGAAATGTGAATGTGATGGTGTATCTCTAAAGTTGAAACATAGAAACTGCATGTTCAGATGTATATAATATTTTGTTTGAAAAAAAATAAGTAAAAAAAAAGATATTACGTTATCAGTCTGCCTCACTCACTTAATGTTATAGAAAGGCATACTTTTCCCCATTCATTTTTACACTTTTTCTCATACCACACAAATCTGTTAAGAGAAAGAGAATAGCTCAATAATATGTTTTGCCTTCAAGCACTTCAAACCACCTTCTGGAATTACGCATAGTAAAAATGGAAGTTTCAGGCTGCCTCATATCTGTCTAACATTATTAGGCTAAATAGGATACATACCCTCTTTTGTTTTAAATTGTGCAGGATTTATTAATACTTTTCCAGCTCTTCAATTCACACCTGCAGTACTTTGGTATAAGGTTTCATGGAGTGGCTTAAAAGAGAAGATTAAGGCTCTGATCCTAGAGGAGAGATTGTCTTTCCTTGTTAAAGAAACAAAGTTTAGAAGCAGAACAATATTTCAGAGTAGGAGCTGAAATACAAAAAAAAAAAAGTAGCAGCTTTCTAAATTTATAAGGGAAAGATTTTTAAAATATTAGATGTTTATTCTAGTCATGCTACATGCTGCATGCATTGTTCCTCTTCTGTAGACTGAGCTACTTTATGCAGTTATTCCACTGACTTTATGCAGTTATTCCACTGACTTTAAGTAACTTTTAGAAAGTAAGCAGTGCTTGCTATGAGAAGTTGTTGCTATGGTGCGGATATAGAGAAAGAAGTAACTAAACATGTACTATGATATCAGGGGTGGAAACCCCATGATTTGGTCCTTGTATTTGACATTGAGACATAAGGACTGGGGTTTGCACCATCACATCACCATATTTGTTTAACCATTTTTTCATCATTATGTAAAGGACATATACTGTAGGAGTGTCTGTCTTCAGGCCTTTTGAAAGTAAACTCCTATCTAAATGGAGTGTCAATGTGCTGTACAATACTATCCCCTGTGTGAGTTGCAGGATGTTTGTAAGGCACCATATACGAGTCCCTTTTTAGCTCACTAGATCTAATTAATGATAATTTAATTTAATTAATAATAATAATAATTTATTAGATTTATATCCCGCCTCTCTTCACCCGAAGGGAACTCGAGGCGGCACGACAATACAATTTAAAAAACATAAACCTATACAATAAAATATAAAAAACACATTCATTCATCAGTCACATCATTTACAGGAGGTGGTAAGAATCGGTGGTCACATCCAAGCTTAAAGTAAAACTAGTTGACTGGTGGAGCTGGAAAATAAATGACATGGCAACAGTCAGTCTCCAATGAAGATGCAAAGCATGGGAGGAAGATGCCAGAAATACAACCATTCACCCTGGCATGGTGGCACAATCAGAGAAAAGCTTGTTTCCAACAATTCTCAGGTTTTTGTTTTGCTTTTTGTCTATTGTGTCATGCCACTACAACAATTTATTGAGATGTCCCCAGAAATAAATGCAGATTCCCCCATGTGCTACATACTCAATCTCTGAAAAAAATAAAATTTATGGTATGCAATTCCATTTTTTACTCCAAATGGAACAAAAAAATGTCCATTACATTTGCATGAACTTTGTACTGTGAAGCAGATATGTTAATTTATTAGAACTACTTGCATGGGATTCTCACACACTGCAAAAAAAACCACTATGTGTTGTATAGACAATCCTAGAGCTCCTGATAACATGGGATCAATTTTCAATGATGACCATAGTATTGTGGAATCAGAATAAAAATCAGACTACCAAGAAAAGTGTGTATAATATTATATGTAAACCAGGAGAGAGGCAGAACTTTCTGACTGCGCATAAGAGAAATTAAATGCATGAAACTGCCATGTGGAGGATGAGTGCTTTAGTTAAATTATGCCAATCTTTGAAATTACTATTTTTAACAATGGATAATTTTACTTATTAAACTCAACATCATTCTTCCCAGTCAAAAAATGAGTATTAATTTAAATATAATCAGAAAATTAAAAGACTAATGATCAATCAACTATTTTTTTTCAAGGTTGACAATGATATAATTGAGCCCAATAAATACAAAGAGAGTTATAAATAATATATAAATACATACAATGATGAGTTTTATTTAATATTATTTCTGGATCAATAGGACTGCTATTAATAGTTATACCTAATAGTGAGTTGTACAGAAAGTGGGACAAATCTCTGCCTATGAATTAAATCCACACAATGAAGTTTAGAGAGCAATGCTACTATTGCAAAATGTGAACTTTTCTTCATAAAAAAAATTAGCGGTATTGAAAAAAAATTCTGCAGTTTTTTTTTTTAAATCATCTTAATTTAGTTTGATTGCAAGGTGCTTTTGAGGCTTTGAAAAGCCATAACCTTTTCATGTTTCTGCTGGGGCTGGATTCTGTAATGACTTGTACAGGATTGGTTAGAAATGTTAGAATTCTTATATAAAATTCAACACCTGAACTATCTTCCAGTTATGTCATTAATAAACTTTCTGTTGAACTTATGGAGGAACAATTTACTGCAAACATTTTAACCACAATAATTTTTAATAGCAAAGGCAGTGAAACACCTCCCCCCACTCCCAATATTTAGTTACAATATGTCAGGAATAGTTGAGAAAGGAATTAGAAGGTATTGTAAAATGCATACCTGAGTTATGACTAAAAATGTTTTGAAGCTGAAAAAATATTGAAAATACAAAACAGCATGAATAACAAAAACAAGGGCAATTAATTAGGAACACACAAACTGTGATGTAAAGCTTACATCAAACATGTTCCTGAAGAAGATTGTGAACAGGAAAAAGGAGCCAATCAGATTCAGCATGAAAGCAATGAAGTCAAGAAGTTCTGCATAGATGTTGCAAAATGTCCTTGTCAATAGACACTCATATACTGTTTCCAGCACAGGACAGGGAAAATTAAACAAAGGATTGTTTCAGAAAGGCAGCAGTAAAACAAAAAGTGGCAAATAGTGGTATGCATGAATTGGGTTTAATTTCATGGATGTGGCTTAGTTACCTATATCTCCCTCATTTCCACATTGTCATCTTCCCCTAGTATTTCCACTGTTTGCAGAAATAAGCAAAGCATACCCAACAAGCCCACCTAGCTCTCTTCTCCAGTCTTTTCCTTTCACTTTCCCCTGCTTAGTTGCCTCCAATTTTGCACTTTCCCATTCTAGAATATCTTTGCTTGGAACATTTATGTTCTCGGTCAGTGTCCAGACTAACTCATGAGGACAAAGCATGGCAGCATCCTAGAGATGCAGCTAATAGAAAAGACCAAGCCTTCTTTCCCAGTATTAAAGCTATTTCCCAGTATAAAAGGACAAAGAAATGACAAATATTTGGGATCTGGTAAACAAGAAAACATGACCTTGAAATTACTGATTGGTATAGCTTCTCACTTCTTTATTCCCCCTATCTTGGCTACAAGTGTTCTGTGAGTATGGATAGGAAACATCAATAATGCTTTAACTATTAAATCCATTTTGCAACATGAACAACAGGGAACATATATCAAACCACCTTCCATGTACTGAAATATCAATATTGCACAAGATGGAGATTACAAGGATGGAAGGATGCACATTCTCTATAAATTATACCATGGTCTGAAAAACTTTCCTCTTTTTCTGTTGTAGAGTAAAGCTTCTGTTACCTGTAACCTTTATCAGAAGATTGTTTCAAACTTTGGCCTACTTATATTATTTATTGTGGTTTACTTATAACATTTATAATTTAAAGCTTTTGTCAGAACCAGAAGCCATGTTTTGACGTTTCAATAGCTTCTAGCCTGCCACATTAGAGCCTGGGAAAATGGGAGGGGTGAATTGTTAGTGAATAGAGAAATAGACATAACATTCTTGGAAATGTCAAGGTCATCCTTAGCTTGTACCTGTGAGAAGGGAGGAGAAATAGCGCCAAAGGAATGAAAGTGGATTGGACCATGTAATGGACTTGTGGGTGCAGGAGGAGGGATCTTGAGTTTGATTGTGGGAAAGTAAAACCCGGAATTTTAGATTCGGGTTTCTCCAGTTTGTGCCAACATGACTTTTCAATAAACTTTTGCTTGGATGGATTTAGTTTCTGATTACTGATTGAAAATGAAAGGTTTCATTGGAACGTTGACAGCTTCTTATTCCTCCTTAACATTGCCGAATAGGTATATAACATTTTTCACATTTAGTTATTTATAAGCCTATTTTTATTATTTTTACAAATAATTCACAGTGATGGGCATATTTAACACATCTTCCTCCTCCTATTTTCCCCACAACAACCCCATTAAGTAGGTTGGTCTGAGAGACTAATTGACCCAAGGTCAGCCAGCTGGTTTTCATGGCTGATATTGTTGGGACTAGAATTTATAGTCTTACACTTTTCCGGTTTCTAGCCTGATGCCTTAATTTTATTAGGAAACAAGCAAGAGAAAAGAGAAACACTGAAGCATTTTGTTGGAATTAGGAAAAAAATATTGAATTCAAAGAGTATTTGTAAACAAGTAAGTTGAGTGGAGACTGGACTTCATAGAAAATATTTGTTAAAGACTGTGGGCTAGGTTTTGAGCATATTCAAATTAAGTCAAAATCTGAATACAGTTTAAGTGATTACGTACAGTAAGTAACTGATTTTTTCCTCAGTTCTGGAAATTTCTCACTTGAACATAACATGGAAGAGGCCATTTTTATTTTTCCCTGGAAAGACTCTAAGACAAAAGGCCCTAGCAAGCTTCTCTCCAACAAGTTAACATCAAAGAGTGAAACTGAGTTGAATTTACCTGTTCAGGGTTTTCTTACTTGGAGGGAGAGGATATTAGTTACAGTTAACATGTATCCTGTTCTTAATAGGGATCTGTGAAATTTGCCTTTAGTAGGGGTTAGCCTGAAACAAACTGAATCACACTGTTTCAAATGAAGAGGAACACGCAAGGCAATAACAAAGGGGAAAAAAACTTTGGAAGTAAAGCCAAAAAAAAAAAAAGTTCCCTGAAGTTGTTTTGACAATAAAATGCTTGGCTCCCCATTCTGACAATGGGGCAACTGAGTGGTATGAATAAGTTCAGACTAAATTCAGTTCATTGATAAGGCTGCCTCTGAAATTGTTTAGAGAATCACATTTCCTGCAAAACTGAAAATGTTTCCAAGTTCACAGAGCTGCAATGTAGCAAACTGCAAAATTGAAGTTTTTGTCAATTAAATGCACAGCACTCAAAAGAAAACTACTTTGAGTGTCTTTAAGATGGAGATGTAGAATAATATAACAGCACTGAGACTGGACCAGGAGCTCATATCTGCTGAACATTTTCCACAGGTAAATAATATGCTATTATTGATGACTGGAATAATAATTGGAGGCTGGACACCATGTTTAATGCTTTTTAGAAAATAAAGCTACCACAGAGTGAGGCAAAGCCATGTCTCACATATTTATATTGCCAAAATTGTCCATTCCAATTATCCAATTGTTAAATTGGAAGATATTCAACCCTATTCATTAAGCCTTTTGCGTGAGGATGTTTCTTATAATGGAAAGAGATTACATTATTATTTTTAGACAATTGCAGCCCTAAATTGTAGCAGGATGGTGATGTGGAGATCATAAAAATTGCATGTGGCTTTGAACTTTCTTATCTGAGCTAAAGATCCCTACTCTACATTCCCTGAATCCCCTTGAAACTCTGAGGCTCTTAATAGAATTTCAGTACCATTGGCTTTAAACATATTGTTTTGTCCTTCGAAGAGGAAAGAACTATGCTGCACGCACCTCATTGTAGCATTTACCACTTCTAAGATCCCATACGTAGCTCAGTTCTGGCAGATTTACCTTATCACAAAGCTAAATAATCAACTTTTAAAATTTTAAGTAAGTACCTTTAAGTTCAGATGGGTTCATTATCACCTAAAATATACAACAAAGTCCTCAACTTACAACAGTTCATTTAATGACTATTTGAAGTTATAATGGCATGAAAAAAGTGACTTATGACCATTTTTCACACTTACGACCTTTGGAGCACCCCTATGGTCATGTGATCAACGTCTTAGTGCTTGGCAACTAACTCATAATAGTTGCAGTATCTTCGGGTCATGTGATCATCTTTTGCGACCTTATGACAAACAAAGTCAATGGGAAAGTCAGATTCACTTAATAACCATATTATTGACATAACAACTGCAATGATCTACTTCTAACAATTGTGGCAAGAAAAGTCATAAAATGGGGCAAAATCCAGTTCACATATATTAAGTGATAGAAATTTTGGGCTCAGCTGCGGTTGTAAGTTGAGGATTATTATTCCACACAATGATTATATTCCAATTTGAAAGATCCAAATTTCTGAATACCTATGATTAAATATTGTTGGAGATATGATTGCCAGTTCACTTGTGGTATACTTGAATTCTGTTGTTTGGGAGTTGGGTACAGCAAAGAATATGAGAATATAATGATGCGCTGCAATTACTAAGAGATAATTGTTTTTGTTCTGAAGATTTCATCTAATTAATGATACTGCACCTGTCAAGAATGTGAATCACCAGAGTTTCTTTCAGTGCAGTATGATTCCAATCAAAACACTTGTTTATAATAAATTATAATTTCACTTTGTAGAAGCAACTCTCTAATTTCAAAATTGTCTACCATAATCACTGTGATACATTGATTTGTTTATTTCATAATATTTATATACTGGTCAATTATAAAAATGATAAACAATTTATAATACTTACTAATAAAAGCATAATAAAACTATGTCCAACCACAGCATACTTGCTGAAAAATCTTAAATTCAATTACCGCTCATAATGACAGTCTTCTTTCTGAAACACAGGTTGACACAGCTAAAGAATTCTTCTACTTCAAACATAAGCCTTGATACTAAGAAAACAGCTTTGACCAGAAATATCCCGGGCTTGCTAGACAGGCCGACCTCCCTAGGGAAGGCTTCGGTAACATATGCTTTAGTGACCTTATAAACGGCCTAAATGGACAACACAATGTGCTGGTGTGAGCTGCCTTTGCAAATTAGAAAAGATACTTTTCAAAGTGGGATGAGGCAGAATGTTGACTGCTATCCTCATTTATCTGAATCAGGCAGATGGAATGGAATCCTTCCAACCAGAACCTGCTCTTTTACACTCTTTTTTCTTCCATTCATCCATCCATCCGTGTGTTTCCGGTTGTTGTAGCAACTCCCAAATGCCTTTGGGAAAAAGGAAAAGAAAGGATGAATAGAGTTTTGTTCTTGACAAATCTAGAGCCAATGGCATTTTCATCTCTGAAGCTTCACCCTTCCATTGCCTGTTTTGCCCTCCTAAATGCTGTTTCTCTGCAAATGGTAAAAAGAGAAGCCAGAACTTTCTGCCAGCTTAACCCAGTCATAGAGAGCCATGGATTTGTTCACTTTTGTTTTCATGAACCAAACACATTGGATAATAAAGGGTTGCCATTGGTGAGGATACATTTTTGTTCTTGCTATGGATACCATGCTCTACTTGTATTTTCTTCCATTCTATTATGTCTCTGCCATTTTCTTGACAAGGTTATTTTTAGAAATGGTTTGCTATTGCTTTTTCCTTAGGACTGAGCAAAATGACTAGAGTAGGCCAAGGTTACCCAGTTGGCCTCATGTCCAAGGCAGGACTAGAACTCACAATCTCAGGTTTCTAGTCTGAGGTCTTAACTACTACACCAAACTAGTTCTTGCTCTACTTTCAGCCCTCTTTAAAGTTATGCTATTTTCTACTTTCCTTACTAGGAAGTTCCTTATTAGATTGGATCAGTGGCTCATTTAGTCCATGCTATGTCACATAATATTCAACCTGTGCACTAAGGAAGCTTACAAAAATGGACAGAAGAGCATAAACCTTTTCTACTATTCTCCCCATCAGCAGAATATGAACATATCCAATTCTTCACAATCCAATAAGCATCATTCCAGGACTGTGTATAAGTACTAAGTATCTACTTCTTTGAGTTCTGATTAGGTTTTATTTTTATTTTTTATTTATTTATATTTATACCCCGCCTCATTTCCCTGTCAAGGGGAACTCTAGGCGGCTTACAATAAAACAGATAAATACAATATACATAGAATAATTAAAACATTTCTAAACCAGTCACTCTCAAACAATCATTCAAAGGGAGGGACATGTTAGTTCCAGGCCCTCCGCCAAAGCCAGGTCTTCACAGCTTTGTGGAAGGCTAAAAAGGTGGGGATGGTCCTAATCTCAATGGGCAGATCGTTCCAGAGGGTCGGCGCTGCCACAAAGAAGGCCTTAGCGCGGGGCCCGCCAGCTGACAAGGTAATAGGTGTGCTATCTAGTCAACTCATTGTCTGCTAATATCTTTTTCTATTGCTTTCCATTTTTTCCCAACCATTCAAAACCCATGTCTTGTTAAATCACCACCGCAGTTATGGCTTAACAATGTATTGTGTAAAGAAGTATTTCCTTTTATCAATCCTGAATCTCCATACTTTTGGTGTTCCAGGACTTATATCTGCCATCTCTGATAACTATTATTTTATAATTTTTAGTTGATCCAAGCAAGATAAATAATTAATAAAGAAATTAAAAGTGTTAATGATAGCATGTGCTACATCTGATTTATTCTGCAATTGTAAAAAAAAATACTTAGGAAATTGTTAGGAATAAGCACATTATTTCTGCATTTAAATTGTTGAAAGAAAAGCTAATCCTTTTACCACTTTTGAGGTGACCCAAATAAACTGAAAAGGATATTAAAGGGAGAAATATATAGTTTCAAGATCTTGTAAAAACCTCTTTTGAGTTTCTTACATAATTGGAACAATTCTGCACCTCAAGGGTTCAGTAATTTTTCTAGAATGGTTTCTTTCTTTCTTTTTTCAACACACTCCCGATTGCAAAACCCAAGCTACAAATTTTCTCAGCTCAGTACTGTGGCTAATATTCCCCAGGTAGCTATGTATAGCAGTGAGTTTCACAGCTCACTAGATCTATATAGATTATATGGTTAAAGTTGCCTTTCCCTAGGGACATTTGTGTGAAGTGAGTGGGAAATTGAACAATTGTAAAATAAGAAAGAAAAATAGATCCATTATCTCAATGGGTCAGAACAATGGACAACTGTGATATTAGAAATGAAGACAGTGGTGGCAGGGGAGATGAGAGGGACAACAGTCAGCTACCAAAACGTGTTGAGATAAATCCATGGCTGGGATAGCCATGCAGTGTGTCTGCAGAATATGCCTCTTGAGTACTATAAGTCAAGCTTGAATAGACCCAGAGCAGTTTGTTACAACCTAGAATGTGAATCCTGAATGCATCTCTCAAAAGCCTCAGTGCCTCTGAATGCAGATCAAATTCAAAGGAGTGCACCAGATTTCTTTCCTTTGAGCTCAACTTCAATGCATCTGTTCTGGGGCTGTGGAATTTGTGGCTTGAGTGGTTAGGAAAGAATAGCCGGGTTGTCCCAGCTGCAATACAGTAGTCAGCTCTATGTGTGGTCTCTCCAAGTAGAGCTTTGTGTGGGATCCCCAGCTGTGCCATGAAGAGTGGGTGAAGGTGAAAAACAGGGAATGCCATGAGCGCCGTGCTCTTTCAGGCTGAATAGCTCAGGGTGGGAAGGTAATGGCTGAGAGCAAGAAGGCCAAAGGCCAGTTTGTTCCCACTAGGCAGAGAAAAGGGGGTGAAAAGATTGAACAATCACTCTCTCTCAGGTTCCCTGGAAATGTGACGCTATGAGGAACTAATGCATTATTCATTCTAGCACTTTGAGCTAGTCTGATAACCATCCTCTAGTAATAAGTTACAAAGTTTTAAATAGGATATGCACGGCAACTCTTTAACTGCTTTTGCAACATGCCTTTAAGATAAATGTGTTTGTGTGAATGTGTGCACACGTGCACTTTAGCAGTGCAAAAAGGTACAGCATTCATCTAATGCCAGCTAATTTAAATTTGTACCAATACAATGCCTACATTCATTGTGTTCTACTATAAGCCTGTAATACACTTGAAAAAATGTAAGGTTCTTTATGTGGGCTGCTAGTATCACAGGCCTGTATTATATGTCAATATTTCTTTTAACTCCAAAGCTATGCTGGGCAGCCTTCTTCAAGCAAGTGCCCTTGAGTTGTGTGGGGCTTCATAATTCCTGGAAATTAAATTATGGAAGCTAAAGTCCAACACATATAAAAAGAATCAACTTGGGGAAGGCTGATATAATGGATATCAAAATACGTTCCAGCAACGGCCTCTCTCTAGTTTGAACTTTGAGGAGAACCATCAGCTACCATTCCATTTAAACCCAGGAATTTTCTCTGAATGGGGAACTTATCACACAACAATTCTGGAAGCAAAAGATATGGAGAGAATCAGATATAGTGAGTGTTGCAATTAAGAGATAATAGATGCAGTTCTCAAATATTCAAATGGTAGCCAATAGGTACAGAATGCTCAATAGAAAATAATTTGTAGAAAAGGATTGTATAGCCATGCTTTTTTTTATCTTATCACTGGTATAACATAACCTGTACCTTTAAGGTCAAACTAGTAAATGACCTATTCCAAATAATCATATTCTGGAATGCCCTTTCTCTTTTTGCTTTTAAAGTTTACTTTAGGCTTTAAAAGCATATTATGGATTTCTTTTTGGCTGCTGACCTGGTGTATTTAAAAAAAAAACATTTTAGCCCTTAATGCTATGCATATCTGCCTTTCTTACAAACACACATATGATTGCATTGTTCCTCAACTAGAATATTGAAATGTCCAAAGGTGTTCTAATTTACTTGCAGCATATTTAAATATTAATAGTAGAGATAATAGTAACTGTGATTGCTATTACTCAAAGGAACTTACATCAGTCATAATTAACTCAAATCTCATTGATTTCAGAAGGGTTTAATAAAAAATTAGCTCACCCATGACCCATTGGGTCATTGTTTCAGAGATATTTCCTTACATAAACAACAAAACCCACCAGAATGAATAAGAGGAGCCAAAAGAATCAGTAGTAGTGGAAATGACTTCTGACTTTGGATTGACTTTCCCATTGAGTTTCCTTGTGGAAAACTGGCAATGGACATTGGTAATCTTCCTTCCTTCCTTCCTTCCTTCCTTCCTTCCTTCCTTCCTTCCTTCCTTCCTTCCTTCCTTTCCTTCCTTCCTT
>JANHGC010005297.1:2772-13575 GCA_027560395.1 Boaedon fuliginosus | reverse complement strand
ACCTATCTGGCATGTTTGAGGTAGATTGGTGCAGAACTGAAAGTTTGTATAAAGCACATACAAACACACATCCACACCCTACCTCTCTTTTATAGATATAGATTTTCAGGTGCTCTTTTGTATGTTTGGTAGTTATGTAGATGTCGTAAATTGTTTCCTGATTTCTTTCCTTGCTTTTTCTTTGCCTTTTGTCCCATTTTACTAGTTACTGTTTTAAATTTTTGCTGATGTTTAATAAATAAACAAACCTCATACTATATATATATTTGCTAGGCGTGATTTTTGTGCTCTGCATTTGGAAATAGGGATGGACCAGGAATATGCTGAGTGCAAACTTAAATGGAAATTAAGTGCCCCTTTTATGTATGTTGCACATAAAAAATAGATGGGGTTTTAATTGTGCTGTTTTGGCCCTCATCTTGAATTTTCAACCACATGTTGCAGACATCCTTGTAAATTCAAAATTCAAAATTCATTCTAGTACTTCAATGGAATGGAATAACACAGTTCCAATTTGGCATTCTCTTGACTAAGTTAGAATCTTGTAGTGTTTTGCCCTTCCAGAGTTTCAATGTTTTTTTCAAACAGCCTTAGATTGCTCAGGAACTTCTGTCAGGTCTATGTCAGGTTCAAAGAATATTCTTCCTTCAGTATTGGGAAAACTGGCCAGCTTTCTACCAAATAAGAAAAGCCTTCTGTTTCCACAATGGTCCACCAGAAGCTTATGGAACATGTGCAAGTAAGATGGACAATAACAACCTTTCACTTTTATTTAAGTGGAATTGATCCACCTTTCAAATCATTTTAATAGTTTTACTTTCTTCTTTCTTGACACACATCTTTTCATTCCTGCAATAATCAAGAATAGGATGGCTATATGGCTAAGACTAGAAATACACTAAAACATTAGCATACGTAATAGTTTTGTGTGTTTTTCATTTTCATCTATCACAAACCCTAGTTCTCTTTCCTACTCAGTCAACTCAGACCTCATCAGTATAACCACAGTCACAAATATCCCAACCCAATGTATTTATTTATTTATTTATTTATTGGACTTCTATACCACCCTTCTCCCTAAGGACTCAGGGCAGTTTACAAACTATAAAAACATACAAACAGAATTTAAAACACAGTTAAATTAATTCAGTTCCAATAAACAATTTCTTTAAAAGTGGGAGATTAACAGGTTAAAATTCAAGGAAAACATTTAAATGAATTAAAATTAACATTGGATTTAACCTAGACCGGCTCATTGGAAGAGCCACGTCTTCAAGGCACGGTGGAAGGATCGAAGGTCGGGGATTACCTGAAGCTCTGGGGAGAGATCGTTCCAGAGAGTAGGTGCTGCCACAGAGAAGGCTCTCCCCCTGGGGGTTGCCAGGCAACATTGTTTGGCCGAGGGCACCCTGAGGAGGCCAACTCTGTGGGACCAAGCCGGGCAATGGGAGGCTATTGGTGGCAGAAAGTGGTCTCACAAATACTCTGGTCCTAAGCCATGTACGGCTTTAAAGATGATTACCAGCACCTTGAATTGCACCCAGAAGACAACTGGAAGCCAATGCAGACCGCACAGGAGTGGTGTGACATGGGAGTACCGAGATACCCCATGACAACCTGCGCAGCTGCATTTTGCATCAGCTGAAGTCTCTGAGTGCTCTTCAAGGGCCGTGCCATGTAGAGAGCATTGCAGTAGTCCAAACACAAGGTGATAAGGGCATGAGTAACGGTGAGTAGGACATCTCAATCCAGAAAGAAAGGGGCACAACTGGCATACCAGGCAGATCTGGACAAAGGCCCCCCCCTGGCCACAGTGGTTAGATAGTCTTCTAAATTTAGCCATAAATCCAGGAGGACACCAAGATTGTGAGCCCTTTCTGAGGGGGTCAACACCTTCCCCCATTGACAAAGTTGGAACGCAATGGACAAAACATGATTTCGGTATCCACAGCCACTCGGTCTTGTCAGGATTAAGTTTGAGCCTGTTCGTCCCCATCCAGATCCGTACAGCCTCCAGGCACTGGGACATCACGTCAAGAGCATCGTTGGGGTGATTCAGGGTGGAGATGAAAAGTTGGGTATCATTGGCATATTGATGATACCTCACCCCAAATCCCCAGATGATCTCACCCAGTGCCTTCATATAAATGTTGAACAGGAGAGGTGAGAGAACCGACCCCTGAGGCACCCCACAAAGGAGAGGCCTAGGGGTCGACCTCTGCCCCTCTGCCAACACAAACTGCAATCAGTCAGAGAAGTAGGAGGAGAACCACCACAGAACAGTGCCTCCCACTCCCAACCCCTCCATCCATCACAGCAAGATACCATGGTCAATGGTATTGAAAGCTGCTGAGAGGTCAAGTAGGACCAAAACAGAGGAACAACCCCTGTCCCAGGCACACCAGAGATCATCTACCAATGCGACCAATGCCATTTCCATGCTGTGACTTGGCCTGAAGCCAGACTGAAACATATCCAGATAGTCAGCTTTATCCAGGAATTGCGGGAGCTGACACACTACTACACTCTCAACAACCTTCGCTACAAAGCGGAGGTTGGAGACCGGATGATAGTTGTTAAGAAGAGCCGGGTCCAAGGCAGGCTTCCTGAGGAGGGGCCTCACCACCACCTCCTTCAAGGCAGCAGGAATCTGAGATGCGTTGATAATTGCCTGGAGCCAGCCTCATGTAAGCTCTCAGGTGGCCAAGACCAGCCAGGAGGGACATGGGTCCAATAAACAAGTGGCAGCGCTCAATTTACCCACAATCTGGTGCACTTCATCAGGAGTCACAGGGTCAAACTCATCCCAGATAACAAGCTCAAGATCTGTCCCCATCACCTCATTGGAACCTGCCTAGTCAGAGTCCAAGCCCGTCTGGATCTGAGCGATTTTATCCTGCAGATACTGAACAAATTCCTCAGCCTTACCCTGCAAAGGATCCTCCCTTGGTCCCAAGTTGAGAAGGGAGTGGGTCAATCTAAACAGGGTGGATGCCATAAGACCAGAAAAGTGCTCATACTTTGCCACCTTTATTGCCACTAGGTAAGACTGAATATGAGTTCTTAACTGTGTTCGGTCAGATTCAGATTTGCTAGTCCTCCAACAGCCCTCTAGGCATCTTTTCCAGCACTTCATCTCACGAAGCTCCTCAGTAAACCAGGGAGCCACCCATTATCTGCACCAGGTCAGAGGCCGCAAAGGCACAACTCGGTCCAAGGCCCCGGCTGCTGCCTTATCCCAGGCCTCCACCCAAGCCTCAGCAGAGCCATGTGCAAGGGAAACAGGAAAAGTCCCAAGCTCTGTCTGAAACATCTCCGGGTCGATCAGGCGCCTCATATGGAACCATTTAATCGGTTCACCCTCCCTGTGGTGGGGAGTAGTGGTCTGGAAGTCCAGCCTGAGAAGGAAATGATCAGATCATGATAGGGGTAGAATAACTAAATCCCACATACCTAGATCATTTATCCACTGACCAGAGACAAAAACCAGGTCGAGCGTGTGTCCCCCGCTATGGGTCGGGTCCCAAATTATGTGAGTCAGGTCCATGGCTGTCATGGAGACCATGAACTCCTGAGCCAGCTCAGATGCCCCACCAATGGAAGGCAGATTAAAGTTCCCCAGAACCATTAGCCTGGGGAACTCAATCGCCAACCCAGTCAGCACATTGAGCAGCTCAGGCAGGGCTGATGATACGCAGCTAGGAGGCAGGTACATAATCAAAAGATCCAGCTGAACTCCTGAACCCAACTTCAAGAAGAGGGACTCATACCCGCCTATCTGAGGAATAGTGACCACTTGGGGACAAAGACTTTCCCTAATAACCACCACCACTCCTCCACCCCTGCCCTGAGATCTCAGCTGGTGAAGCACCCGGAAGCCTGGTGTGCACATTTTGGAGAGTGGAACGCCCACCTCCTGGCCCAACCAGGTCTCTGTGATGCAGGCCAGGTCTGCTCTCTCCTCTTGAATAAGATCATATATGAGAGGAGCTTTATTTATCACAGACCTGGCATTAAAAAGGACCAGCCTAAGCCCAGGGTCCTGTAATCCAGTGCCACCAGGAATGCAAGAAGAGCTATGAGGGATGGAATGTGCAACCACTTGTAAACAGTGGGTGCGCATCCCCCGAGTGCGGCCAGACCCTCTGCTCCCACCACAACTTACAGGCTGCGGGTAAATTCACCCAGTAACTTTGCATGACTGATGATGAACTTGAACTCGAGTATCTTCAGTCTAGTCAACACTAGACAATGCCCCATTAAAAATTGGTATGGAGGTGGGGTAAATTTACCCATGATATTTAAATGTAATCTCCAGTTCAAAAACTGTGTATAACATCTGCTAGGAGAAAACTAATACATCCTGTCTTTCTTTTGGGCTTCCTACAGAATACCAAATGTCTATTAGATAAATATGATGCAACAGAATTTGCAGTGTTAGATTTTTTCTGCTAAGAAAGCTAAAAAAACTAACAAGTAAAGATCAGAATTACAATAAAGCAAGAAATAAAAATAAATGATAAATCTACTAGTGAAGGATGACAAAATATCATTCAAGGACTGGAATCTGCCACAGTTTGAACTAAAAAGACACCTTTTTATTTCAACAATGGAAATATTATTATAAACAGAAATAGATATAGAATTTTAAAGTCAAGTTGTCAAAATAGAAAATGGTTCATCCTAAGTAGCTCTAAATCTTAGTTTGTAGTATATTGAATTATTGTTATCATAGATCAACTATTTGTGCCTCTTGACTGAAGTGTCTTTTGTTTGATCAGCAGAAAAGGTATGATGCTCCTTTTTTGACAGTACTTGAAGCAAGAGCAGGAACTGAACTGATGTTATTAAGTAGCATGTTGAATATAGAGGAGCTTCAAGAATCAAATTAAAATGACTGAACTACATATAACCCATCAGCCACAGACTGTCAATCTTTTCTTTTCATGCAGAATAGTTCGGATTTCATTCTACTGTTACCATTTTACTTTTTCACACACAAAAAATGCTTGAATAACAAAAGTACAAAAAGCTCTAGCAAAGGCACATCAAGAATATAAAACATACGCGATCGAAAACGGGCTACAGAACGATCCTTTAGAGTAGAGGAGATGGTATTCCTTTCTATCAAATATTTAAAATTAGAAATACCTGGGAGGAAATTGGGCCCAAAATATATAGGCCCCTTTAAAATTAAATGGATGCGAGTGGAGTAACCCCAGCGCTAACTTTATTTGGTTGTGTAAACGCTGAACAGTGCTGTATCCCGTCTGAACGTTTTGATTTGAGTAAAGATCACGGACACTTGCTTGGTTGCCGGCTGCTTATTCTTGGAACAGTTTGGAGCAGGAAGCGAGACCTGACAGTGGTTCTATGCCTGGAAAACCAGGCCATGCCTTCCACAATAGCCTACCTGACTCTCGGCTAACAGGTTGTTAAATTATTTGAATCCAACCACTGGATTCATGCATCACAGTTTGCCTTGCTTTATTTTAACCGTTTTTTTTAAATATGTTTCAATGGATCTTGCAAAGGGAAAGGGTCAAATAAGAGATTTGCACTGCCTGTAGTCTGCATGGCATGAATTATCTTCTCTCAGTTCGTCTTGATAGTCCAAGGCTAAATGGGAATGAAGTGACACAAGGCAACCTCCTATGCTGATGCTAAAAAAACCACATTAAAAATATTGCACTGGTCTGAAAGGAATTAAAGTCTGAGGCTTACTTAGGATTTGTCACCATCTTCTCTAACAGGGGTGGGTTCCTACGGTTCGCTGGTTATGCGCTTCATGGGCGCCCTTGGCAAACCCCAGTCAAACGCGCACTGGCGCGATTGACTTACAAATTTTTGTGGTGTTCTGCAAGGACTTTGACACAACAGCTCCGCCATGCATCTGTTGTGTCAGAGTGCTTGCAGAACACCCTGAAGATTTGTAAATCAATTGCACGCAGTGCGCATTTGACTGGCATTCACCACGCGCACCTACGAGGCGCATAACCAGCGAACTGGTAGGAAGCCACTCCTGTTCTCTAAACAATGGTTTCTCTGTTATTGTTTCATTACTGCTTTTTTCTGTATAAGGAAAGAGATAGGAAAATGCAAAACAATTTCAGAAACCTGCCTACTCTTGGTCTTTCCAACTAGGGAAATCTTTTTTATATATATCTTGAAGTCCTTCACTCAGTTTTAGATCATTCTGCCACAGGCAGACCCCAAAGACACATATCATTTTCTGTCTAAAGCTGTAATCAGTAATTAGAGTGAGCTCTCTGCATTTAAATCAACCTGTCCGAGAGTTCCTGAACCCCAACTGCTTTTAAATTCAGTCATTTGAGCAATAGAAAAATGAAACTAACTGAAGTGAAGAAATATTTTAAGATGATATAACATTAGATATAGTAATGTCAGTAACATTAGATACTGTGCAGTATGAAGGAACATTGAAACAAATTTAAAATATAAACTACTAAAAGTAGCATAAAATCTTGTAGGATTTATATTCAGAATAAAACTAGCAGTCACATTCATTTGAGCAAGTGGGGCTTGATTTTGTTACATGCACGCAGATAAATTTACTTTTACCCATCATAACATTCTGAGGATGCTGCTGAAGTCCTGGTGAACAAATATTATTGTCTAAGTGCAGGCTCAAGGTTGATCATAGTGTAATGTGAATGCCATTTGAATGGCTATCCCCACAAAAATCATCAAGTATGAACAATTCTTTGCATGTGTATAAGGAAAGTATCACTCTAGTTTTATTGGCACTCTGTAAATTAACCACATTTCTCCTCAGTTATTGTTATTGCAGATCTTTCTGCATTTTCCAAATGGCTAAACTTTATGAATGTTTTCATGTTTCATTACTGATTTGTGAAGAATTTGAAGAATAGCCCTGAAGCATTTACCCTATTATTTCCTAATAGGAACTTCAGCTATCTCCTGTAATTGTTTAACACCAGATTACTTATTGAGAGTGCCAATCCAATATTAGAAAGGCTGCTGTATTAGCTACTTTATTTAAAAATACAAGACTACTAGCATCTTGGTTTTTCCCCCCGCAAGTAGGTGTTGGTTGTATGGCAATAGCCCTTCTTAATAAACAATATTTGTATGAAACCATATGAAACCAGTCACTCCTAGGTGACATAATACAGATAAATGCTGAAATATCAAATTCCTTAAGCATGTCTTCCCACCCGTCCTAAGTTAATGAGTGAATCAGGAATTTAACTCTGGATTTTTCTAATTATGGCTACTGCTCTTAACTGTTGTATACATTTACTCTTTCATCTAACTCTTCTATAACTATTATTAGAGCAGGAGTAGACAACTTGTGACCCATAGCCAACATGTACTCTCTTCAGCCTCAACTTTAAAAGTTTGAGAGCACCCCATGCTTAAACAGTAGAATAATAGAGATAGAGAGAGATAGAGAGAGATAGAGAGAGGGAGACAGAGACAGAGACAGATAGAAACAGAGACAGGACCACAGATATAAAAGAAAATGATTACAAACACAATAAAATGAATAAAGATTGTAAAATTAAATTCTGTGGGAAAATTTGACTCAAGCAATGAATCATCCTTTATATCATTATAAAGAGTTTTTCATAATATGCATGGTCTCAGACAGAAATGTTGCCACCTTATATAGATTTTGAATCAGATAAATGGAGAGTGATCTAAATCATATCTGATGTTTATGGCAATAATTTGGAAGAAATGTTATTAGTAGTATTGAAATCCTTACAAAAGGAACAATTGCTATAAAATTATTCCCATTGAACTGACAGATTTCCAAGGACCAAGGACATAACTTTTCCAAATATGGACAACTGCTAATCCAGGGGTCCCCAATCCCCAGTCCATGGACCGGCATCGGGCCACGGCATGCCAGAAATCGGGCCGTGTAAATAAGCAAAGCCCCTTCTTTAGAATGCAGGCAGCATACGAAACCACACCCTCTTTGATCCACTTAAAACCCTTTCTCCATGCAACCAGTCCCAGATGCCCAAAAGATTGGTGGGGGGCGGGGGGGTTGCTATGCTAATCTACTTTGGATAATTGAAGAAGGCAGCCATGCATTTAGTTGGGCTGGGCTATTAAAAATACATGGTGCTCCTTGGAGGGAAGTCACTGAAAAACTAGGAAACCAGGGAAGAGATGTTAATAAAGTTGTTGATGGTGCAGCTTTGTGTTGTTCTGTTGAAATAGTCTTGTTTACTTGTGTCCCAAATACACTGTTTGATAGCTTTTTTGGATTTTAAGTATTTCATAAATATCATAAAAGATGGTAAAAAGCTATATTTCCTTACTTTTATTTCCAGACAACTTATCCACCTAAATTGATGTTGATTATATAAGATTAAGAGACTAAGCCTTCTGGGCAGCGTAAAAATTTTAGCTAATACATTGGCCTATTTTTCAAAACCAGTCTTCTAGAAAAATTAGTCATAGGTAATGGATGTAAATAAAGGCAACCATTACAATGCATTTATTGTTTGTTTGTGAAGTTTATGTGAACCTTTGAAGGGTGGGTTCGGCTCAGCGTAGATGTGATCAAAGTACCCTATCAAATCTTTGACTATTGGTTTGAGGCCTTGAATCAAACTGATGTTCTCATGCTTTCCCCTTCACAGATTTGCAAACATTGTTTCAGCTTCTTTTCCATGAACAGACAAAACTAAAAGGGATGAGACTGATCAGTTTTAGTACTGTTGCAACCCCTCCCGCCACACTTATCACAGTGCTTGGGGGCTGTATATTGTGCTGCTGCCTCACTCTTCCTCTATAATTGGATAGGCAATTTTATTTGGAGGTGGAGGGAAGAAACAGAATTATCATACTGCATACAGTAGATCAAGCATTTGAAATATAACAAGGAGTCCCAGAGATAAATTTACTTTATTTCTTCAACACTATAGAAATCTTTTCTGTATAAGATAAAATGCTGTATTGTTTCCCCCAGAAATTCTCAAAGGTCAAAAGGTATAAAATGAGCATCTAGTTTATAAAAAAACCATAGAGTAATAGATGATGACCACTGACAATTTGTGGGCTAGAAATTTGGGGCTTTGCACTTGCATATAACATGGAATTCTATTTGGTATTTGTATTGCATTACTTGTTCTATAGCAGTGTTTCTCAAACTTATTTGTTCACCGCCCCCTTTTAGAAAAAATTGAACGCTTAACGTCCCCCTGCCAAGCCCCACTCCCAGGGTGGGGGGGTAAACTGCTCAAGCCAGTGATAACGAAAGCTCCAATAATCCAGGATTTAATCCTGGAGGAGAGGACCGACCTGGCGTGCATCACTGAGACCTGGTTGGGACCAGAGGGGGGTGTTCCCCTCGTTGAGATGTGCCCCACCGGGTTTCAAGTGGTGCACCGGCTGCGACCCCAGGGCAGGGGCAGGGGAGTGGCAGTAATTGTTCGTCAAGGATTATGTCCACGCGAAGGCGCTGTTCTGGAGATAGATGGGTGTGAGTACCTCCTTCTGAAGTTGGACCTAGGGGTTCAGGTGGGCCTGTTGTTAATGTACCTGCCTCCCAGCTGCGTTACAACAGCCCTGCCTGGGCTGCTCAAGGGAATAGCCGGGTTGGCTGTTGAGTACCCCAGGCTGATGGTGCTTGGGGATTTCAATCTGCCGTCCCTTGGCAAACCCTCAGATGTGGCCCTGGAGTTCATGGCCTACATGGCAACCATGGGCCTGACCCAGGTAGTTCAGGATCCGACTCATAAGGGGGGGCACACACTTGATCTGATTTTTATCTCAGAACTTTGGCACCATGATCTGAAATTGGGGGATATAGCTATTCAGCCCTTGTCATGGTCAGATCATTCCCTTGTAAGATTGGACTTCCTGACAACCACTCCATGCCACAGGGAAGCGGGACCGACTAGGTGGTTCTGCCCCAGGTGCCTAATGGACCCAATTGGGTTTCAGGGGGAGCTTGGGGAGATTCCTGCTTCCCTTGCCCACAGCTCGACCGAGGCCCTGATGGAAGCCTGGAATAGTGCGACCGCCAGGGCCATAGATTGGGTTGTGCCTTTGCGGACTCGCACCATTCGTGGACCTTGGACGTCTCCTTGGTTCACCGAGGAACTCCGGGGGATGAAACGGCAGAAGAGATGCCTAGAACGCTGCTGGAGAAAAAGTTGGGCTGAATCTGATCGGACACTGTTAGTAAGTCACATTGACACCTATCTAGTGGCGATAAGAGCGGCACAATGATCATATTGTGCCGCTCTTATCACGTTTGCGGACTGTCACCCGAATGCCCTGTTCAGGGTGACATGCTCCCTCTTAAGATCCGAGGAGGTGGAGGAACACTTGCAGGGAAGGGCAGAGGAATTTGGTCAGTTCCTTGCAGATAAAGTCGCTCCGATTCAGTCGGACTTGGACTCTGGCTGGGCAGAATCCACTGAGGTGGTAGAGGCAGGTCTTAGTCCAGTTATCAGGGATGAGTTCGTTCCTGTTGGCCCTGATGATGTGGACAAGGATCAGTGAATGCCACCACATCTTTACTGGACCCATGTCCCTCCTGGCTTTCTCGGCAGGCCGGGAGACGACATGCAGCTGGCTCCAGGAGATTATAATTGCTTCTTTGAGTGAGGGGTGTTTTCCGCGTGTCTTGAAGGAGGCTGTGGTTAGGCCCCCTCCTCAAGAAACCTTCCCTGGACCCAGCTGTTTTAAATAACCTCCATCCCGTCTCCAACCTTCCCTTTTTGGGAAAGGTTGTTGAGAAGGTGGTGGCGCTCCAGCTCCTTTGGGCCTTGAATGAAGCTGATTATCTGGATC
>JANHGC010005295.1:58222-77414 GCA_027560395.1 Boaedon fuliginosus | reverse complement strand
TCTCTGTGGGGTTAGTTAGGTTTCGTTTCTTCTTTTTCTTATCTTAACTTTCGGTTCTCTTCTCTGCCTGTTACGGATGGGAGGGGGGGAAAGGTATCTTTGGAATGTTTCCACCTTTGGTTTACCTCTGGCATCTACAGACGAATGGTCCCAGTGATGAACTTCTAACCATGGTTGAACTATATTTGCATTGAGAAGGAGAATTCGGAAAATCCCCAAGTGCTTTTTTCAAGAGGCAACTGGAACTTCCTTTGTGTTTCCTTGAAGATCTTTCGCTCGTCATCCAAGAAGCTTCTTCTGTTCTTCGGGACAGTCGTGACCTGGAGGACTGAGAAGTCAACGGAGAAGCCAAATTCGCTTAACGACCTTGTTGCTAACTTGACAACGGCAGCGATTCACTTAACAATTGCGTCAAGAAGGGTCATAAAATGGGTCAACATTTCGCTTAACAACGGTCTCGTTCGGCAAAAGAAATTTGGGGCTCCATTGTGGTCATAAGTCAAGGGTTTAAGGTTTCGTCTTACATTTCTCTGCTCTAGTTTCTGCATCAGTTTGTGGTGCTTCACAACGTCTAGACAAAAATGTGTATTCTTTGGTCATGTCCATTTCCTCTACGGTATGTTTGCATGCAAGTTGCAATCCCTCTCTCCTTCTCTGTCTTTGAAAAACAAAACAAAACAAAACAAAACCCTTCTTTTTTAAAGTATAAAGTCCTTCTTTATAATATGGTGTGAACTCCCCTGTAATATACACAGCTTTGTAGACAGTATATTTTTTTGTTTCTACTTGAGAGCTAATCACATTGAGAAATGCAAATACCAGAGGACAACTGTGTTTTGACTCACACGCTGGTCTGCGGAATGCGAATTAGATGCATTTACATTAAAATGGCGATTGAACAATATTTTTGAACACACTTATAGGCAGATAAATGTCCCCGCTGAGCATTTCCTTGATCTGCGATTTCCACCTCCCCCGTTCCTCCTCTGAATATTTTTTGTCTAGAGAAATCATGCGAGTTGAAACTGATAAACTAAAGAATTTATTAGTACCTCCATGGTAACTTTCACGAGGATATCACACTTAGCAAGCCTGTTGTTGGTTGGCGTTTGAATGAGTGGATATTTGCTAACTAACGGCGGGCAAATTTATTTTTATTTATGTATTTATTTATTCGATTTATATCCCGCCTCTCTTCACCCATTCGGGGAACTCGAGGCGGCAACAATACAATAAAACATTGACCCATACAATATAAAATCAAAAACACACTCACTCACTCAATCGTACACGGGGGCGGGAAGGACAAGATGTTAAGTCCACGCTTGTCAGCAAAGCCAGGTCTTCAATGCCTTCAATGCCTTTTCCTTGTAGTTATTAAATAAATCACAGGTAGTCCTCCCTTATTAACCTGCAATTGGGTTAGGCAACTCCTTTGCTAAGTGATGTGGTCATAAAGTGAAACTTTATGTGACTTCTGTCAGTTATAGCTCTGGTCATTACGCAAATCATCCATGGTCATTAAGCACAATGTTATCTGATAATGGCTTGTGACTTCTTAACAGCTTCCCCAATGATTTTGCTTGTTGGAAGCTTTGCTTGTTGGAAGCCAGCTGTGAAAGTCACAAATGGTGATTACATGAAACACAGGATAGAAATGTGTTAGAAATGTATCCCAGTTGCCAAGGTTTTTTAAACACAATCACATGACCACGGAGACACTGCGATACTCATAACTTTGATCTTTTTTTTTTCAGCACCATCATTACTTTGAACAATCACTGAAAGAATGGTCAGTAAGTGAGAATTGCCTATATGTGCATAACTTTATTTATAACTTCTTTTTCCATGAAAAAAATTCAAGATAGTTTAGATTAAGAATTGCCCTGACAAATTTTTGCTGTTTGTAATAGAATAGAAATCTAAAACATTTAGGACTTCCGGGGTGACTTCCGGTGATACTGGGCATGAGCCTCGTGAGCTCTGTGGTTTGCCTCAGGCCCCCCCGACTTTTGGACCCCCCCAAGGGGTCTGAGCCATCCTGTAGGGAAGGCTCAGTGAAGGAGCGTGGTGGGAGAGGTAGAAGAGGTTATGTGCATCCCTCCCTCACACTCTGTGAGCTCTAGCCAGTGTCAGGCAGGACAGAGCCAGAAATGGTGTCCAATTAGCCGGAGCCCTTGGGACAAGCTGAGCGCAGGAGGGAGAGAAAAAAATCCACATGGCGATGTGATTGGGTGAGCAGAGACTTTGAATTGGTTACTGAACCCCAAAGAAATTGTTAAAAGTGGCTGCAGTAGATAGGAAAAGCGGCGAAAGGAAAGAGACGCAGCGTTCCGGAAGAGGTCTGTCTCAAATCCCCCCCCTTGCAGTATGGATGAAGTTGGGGGTAATTAGGGCCATATTAAATTGGAAATTTGGAAATAAGCAATTTGGACTAATTTGGATAAACTTGAGATTCGGAAAGAAAGACTCTTGGATGTAATACTCTTGGATATAATATTCTTGGATTCTTGGATAATTTTAACAAAATGGGAGAGTGTGGAAAGAAAGCACCTACGGGAGAACGATATCACTGTGCTGCATTGCTGAATATACCGGATAAATTTGAAGAAACAGCTTTGGAAATTAAAGGGTCCATTTCGGAAATGATGATCAAATTAGAGACTATGGGATATAAGGATGATGAGGACAATATGAAACAAATTGTGGAAGAAATTGGAGAGGCGGAGCTGGAATCGAAGAAAGAAGGCGAAAGGGACTTAAAAATGGAGACGACAAGAAAAGAGAACCAGGACATTAGAAGTTACTTACTACGCAGCTTGGGAAAAGGGAGCAGAGAGACCACAGTCAATGAGAAGATACAGCAAAAAAACCCGGAGGAACCAAGGAAGAAGACTACTATGTACAATGGGAAAATGAAATTGTCATTTAAACAGGATATGCAATTAGAAAAAAGAGAGAATGACAAAGGGGAGGGGCAGAAAGAGCAGAAAGGGAAAGAGATTTGTAAATGAAAGAGGGGAGACAAAGAGGCAGACTTTCAGAAGAAGATGAAAAAGGATGAAGGGTAAAGAAATATAGAAATAAAAAAAACATGAGAGGCAGAACTAGGATATTTAACATTTGATTTTTTTAAGTGTAATTTTTTATTAAAGATGGATCTTTATTTTTTAGTTTATGATACAGATTAAATGTGAATTGACATAAATCCTGTAGGGGTATTATATATAGGTGAAGAAAGGGTGAGGAGCTAAAGAAATTGGGAGGAAAATTTTTAAAAATGAAAATAGATGAAATATGACTTTTTAAAATGTTTGGAGATGAACTTAGAGATGTTTGAATATTGACATGAATTAAGACTGTTAAATTGAATTAATTGACAATTGTAACCCATAACATCACACTTGGACAAACTATGTATACTTTAATGTTTATCTATTTTAAAACAATAAAAAATTTATTACATAAAAACAAAATCAATCAATCACCAGTCATACAACAGTCACTTTTCCAGGTGGTCATCAGTTCCATGCCTACTGACAGAGCCAGGTCTTAGTGGCTCTGTGGAAAGCCAACAGACTAGGAATGGTTTGGAACTCCATGGGTAGCTGGTTCCAGAGGGCCGGTGCCGCCACAGAGAAGGCCTTAGCTCGGGAACCTGCCAGATGACATTGTTTAGCTGACAGGACCCGTAACAAGCCGACTCTGTGGGATCTAACTGGGCGCTAGGAGACATGAGGTGGTAGAAGGTGGTCTCGAAGGTATCACTCTCCTAAGCCACGAAGAGCTTTAAAAGTTGTCACTAGCACCTTAAATTGCACCCAGAAGACTATTAGGAGCCACTGCAGCTTGGGGAGGACAGATATTATATGGGTGCACTGAGGTACACCCTTTATCACTTGTGTGGCTGCATTCTGGACCAATTGGAGCGTCCGAGTGCTCTTCAAGGGCAGCCCCAAGTAGAGCAGATTACAGTAATCTAATTGAGAGGTGACAAGGGCATGAGTGACTGTCAGAAGAGACTCCCAGTCCAGGAAGGGGCACAACTGATACAACAGAAGAAACCTGACTATAGACCCCCTTGGCCACAGCTACCAAATGATGGTCGAATTGCAGCTGTAGATCCAAGAGGACCCCTAAGTTGTGCACCCTTTCTGAGAGGGGCAATTTCTCTCCCCCCAGCATTAATGGTGGACAGTCTACTGGACCACATTGGGGCACTACATCCACAGCCACTCAGTCTTGTCAGGGTTGAGCCTGATCCTCACAGCCTCCAGACACCAGGATATCACCTTGACGGCATCAGTAGTTCGACCCGGGACAGAGATATACAATTGGGTATCATCAGCATACTGATGATACCCCACCCCGTGCTGTCAGATTATCTCACCCAGTGGTTTCAGATAGATGTTAAATAGGAGGGGGGAGAACTGAACCCTGAGTTACCCCACAAGGCAGGGGCCTCGGGTCAGATCTCTGCCCCCCTACCAACACTGACTGGGTACGGCCCAAGAGAAAGATAATCAGAGTCATATGATTAAACTATCATATGTATGTACTAATTATGCAATAGTACGTATCACATAACAAGGTTCTTCTGCTTACTCAGTTGAAGAGAGAAAAAGGAGACAAACGTTGCACTACTCTATATCTGCAGGTTAGAACAGAGTGGTTTAGAGCAGCCTTCACTTATTGGTCTAGTCCAGTATCAAAGTCTCGTATGCTCTTTAAGCAAGCTTGGGTACCCACATCCTTCTCTACCTTTAGATGTTCACCATGGAACAGAAAAAGACTGCTCTTTAGCCTACAGTAATTAGAATGCCTTTCAAGGGAATGTAAGATCTTATTCTAAATAAAATTTAAGACTTTTAGCTTTAGCTATTTGGGAAGAATGTTGTGGGGGAACTTTTATAGCAGTTAGGTAAAGTAAATGTTTAACAACATTTGATTGGGTCAATTAGAGAAGAGGCCAATTTTTCACTGAAATACAATACTAGACAAATTTCTCACTGCTGGTGTCATAAATCTTCATGCAACACTGGAAGTGCTTGAAGTTAAACAAAAAATGAGCAGTTGTAAAATGCTGTAGAATAATAAGCAAAGCATAGATCAGCCAGAATGTCCACCTGGATGGCAATAATATCTGTGGCCAAATAAATGAAAAGCAATAGTGCTTGCTTTCGTTTAGAGACCAACTTCTACTTGTGCGCATAACTGGAGGGTCTGTAGGGTATAGTCAAAAGAATCATGATAATGGTCACAGAGATACAATTAAAGTTCTATGTTTTTCAAATGTATTGCAAACACATTTGTTGATTCCCAATTAAGGTAATGAAGTGGGATTATTTTAATTGTGGCTTGCCAGGAAACCTTTTACTTATTTTAAAATACAACTTCTCTCCAGCCTGGCTTTAAAATTCCACATTAATTGTACTGATAAAACAATATGTAGTGCTGAATAAAAAATTCTCTCAAATTCTTTCCTCTCTAAATATGAACGATTTGCTGAGATTTTAAGGAAAAGTCAACTTAAAGGCATAGATGCTGCGGTAACACAACTGTTTTCCATGCATAAAATCCCCAGCACTCCCAAGTAGGGTGGGAAGTCCTAGATCTGAAATTCTGGAGAGCACCTGAGAATGAGTCTACAAGTCTTGGATATGGTTTGCTTGGTTTGACTTAGCCTCATCTATAAACCTGCCATTGGAAATTGGAAATCATGATTTATGGCTTTGGTAATGTGGAAATCAGCCACCGTGATTTATAAACCACATTAGATAGCTTTGGTCTAATAGATAAACCCAATCATATTTTTTTTTTTTTAAAAAAAAAAACCACTGTTAAATAAAGGCTCAATCTTTATGGGGAATTGGGAGGCCAAAGCATCATGTGAATAAGTAAAAAGTTCTCCCATTTTAAAATTTACCTGTACTATCAAAATTAAGATAATTTTTGTTTAGTGATCTCTCCCTACTGTTCTTCATAGCATTTTGCTCTGCAGGAATCAGCCGGTGCACAGACATAAATATGATCATAAGCTCTAATTGCATTAGATCAGGCTGCTCCTCAGGTCCAAACAGCAGGGGCTTATACATATAACTTAGTTATAGTAGACTAGGAAAGAGTAAAATTAGATGATTCTTTAAAACAGTATGAATACCTGAAAGTAAAAGATGAATATAAAAGTTTCAATGTATTTGTTCCCATATAAACTGTATCAGTGTTCTGAGAGACAGTTTTTAAATTCTGCTTCTGGTGGAATTCTGTGGACAGTACAATTTAACAGCTGTAAAAAGATTATTTCATTCTTGATATATGTTCAATTGCTCAGTCTAATGATGAAGTAAGTTTCCTAACTTTTAGCTGAAGAATTATCCTCTGTAACCTGTGGTGTCTTCCTTTGCCCTGGGTGTGATCTAATAGGCTTCTTGACTTGCATTCTCAGCTGAATAGGTGTTGAATAAGAAAACTGGATGCTTTTCAGTGGTACTTATAAGAGTATATATGTAGGACTACAGGTTCCTCAAAGGCATCTGCTTTGACATTACAGAAAATGAATGTATGTCAAAAGAAGCTTTTGTTCTGGCCCAACAGGAGTATTATGTTCTCACGATACAATATCCTAAGGGCAGGAATAGCATTGGTAAGACTTCAGTTAGACTTTAGTGGATCCAGAGGTTAGCCAAGGATACCCTATGCCAGTACTGACTCTCTGACCAGAGGATCCTGGAATGGAACATATTTTACATGGTTAGGGCTTTCAGTGTGTAAGTTGATTATATGATTAAGTATGGTCACTGCAACATATTCTGGATGGAGCTTTTGCTTTGTCCTTTTGAAGCTTATTATTATGTAAGTGCTTACTGAAAGGAATTTTGACATTGATCAAGCAGGCTTTAAAAGGCGGAGCATACTATTTCAGACTAAGTTTCCCCTGAGTACTTCTTTGACATGGCTAATTTATATCCTTTGTAAATATATATTATTTTCTTAAAAGCAAAATTCCCATCTCTAAGCCACAAAAGACATCTATCAGACCCATAAGTAATCAGTGTAGACAAAAATATATCATTGTCAGAGTACATTCAGTAATCATTGACCTACTTGTTTAATTATTTACACCGAAGTATTTCTGGCAGTATCAATTGCTAAGGGAATAAGGCTTAGCTGTTTGAAATATAGTAATGAAAACAAAATATACAGGATGACATGCTTTGGTCCTGCCAATCAAACACCTATTAAGAAATTAGTATATTGATTTATAGCATGGGAAAATATGGCTCAATGCTACAAAGAAAAGCATGAGTCAACATATTTCAGTTCAAGTTTTGAAAATACAACTTCCCTCAAGAGATTAATACAGAGCCTGAGACAAGAAGAAGCTAAATGTCAGAAAGCCTTTGCATCTTTGGATATATATCAGTAGCAACATACAGGTAATCCTTGATTTACAACAGTTTGTTTAGTGACCTTTCAAAGTTACAACAGCACTGAAAAAAAGTGACTTATTACTATTTTCATACATATAACCCTTGCAGCACCCCCATGATTATGTGATCAAAATTCAGCTGCTTGGCAACCGGTTCATATTATGACATTGCTGTGTCCCAAGGTCATGTGATCACCTTTTGCGACCTTCTGACAAGCAAAGACAATGGGAGGCCAGATTCATTTAACAACTAGGTTACTAACATCAACTGCAATGATTCACTTAACAACTAAGGCAAGAAAGGTAGTAAAATGGGGCAAAAAACACTTAACCAATGTCTCACTTAACAATACAAATTATGGGCTCAATTGTGGCCATAAGTCAAGGACTAACCTGTACCTGTTCAGATCGGAGAACTGAAAACTGCAAGGAAGTTTGGAACAAGTTTTAAAAAAGCAAACCAACCATAGGAAGACTGTAGGCTGCAGTGTGTGTCTGATGTGCTCTTTAAAAATGCAGGATGTCAGAAACATCTCAGACCACGTCTGCCAAATACTTGACCTGAGAAGGCTACTTAAACATAATGGGATAGAATTGCAGGGTGAATTATAATTGCTTTTCTTGCTGATGACTCTGCCACATTTTACTTTGCTGAAACAAGCAATAGAATAATGCTTCTGAAAAGCATGACTTTAAATTAATTCATATCAAAATATGTGAGCAGGAATCCTTAATGGAATGGAAAAAATTATCTAAACAAACAGAAGCTTCTGATTTCAAAGCTACAGAAAAATCCTGCTTTATCTGCAAAAGCAGGTAGTCACACTTTAGGGCATTTTCTCCACAAGGAAACAAAAACCTGATGAGTGTTTTAGAAAGGCGGGGAGGGGAGAAGTATCTAACCTGGAGATTTCTCTTTTCAAGAGAAGAAAAAAAGTGCTCCAAGTGGGAAAAGACTGAAAAAGACATCTCTATAGTCAAAGAGGAGTTGGAAGGATGCATCTTGAGAAAGAGAAAGGGATGTCCCAGAAAAGTCTTATTAAGAGCTACTAATAATGATCTCAGCTTATCTGGACAGTGAAGGATTCATTTCAATGTTTACAAAAGAAGATTTCTTTGTTGATCTTAATACAACCTACAAAGACCAAGTCATAGCAGCAAATGGAAAGCAAACAAGCTTGCAAGGGATTGGAGAGTCCATAATAGAGTATATACTGAATGATGAAGAAGAAATCACTTTGCATCTTAATGATGACCTGTACTCTTGATCTCTCTGGCCTTCAAATTAATAAGTAATAGTTGTTCAGACAGAAAAGGACATAAAGGTTGACATTGCTAATGGAGATTGCTCTATAACAAGCAAGATAGAGATCACCTTTTGACCAGGGAAGAACGGCGGGGTATAAATCAAACAAACAAACAAACAAACAAACATTTATAAAAAAAATTTCAGAAAGTTGTGAACCTACTGATAAAAGAGTTATTTTATAAAGGGCAGAAGATAAGTATAAATAAATACTAGCAAAGCAATGAATAGGAAGCAATTCCACTAAATTCTGCCATAGAAATTAAATTATCAGAATATATATTAATTCAGACAAATGTGATGATACATTTCAAAAGTGCCAAACAGCACTGCATGTGAACATGGTAAATGTTCTCAAGAATCACATAAAAAAAGAGTGAAAGCAAAAAAATATAAGCATGCAATACTATAATATTTAGTAGGTAAGAAAATCCATTGAACTCTGCTCTCATTCTATTGAAACAAATGGAGGACATAGGCATTTTATAATATTTTTGACTCAAGTGTCTCATTTTTTCTGCTAATCTGTTGGCATAAGCATAAGGTATTCAGTAATTAGAGTCAAATTTGACTTTTGTAGAAAGTAAATTTGGAAGCTTGTCAAACTTTTGTGAAGAAATATGTGTTTAGTCCTAGATCAAGGATCAATGGTGGGAAAAGCTATTTCAACATTAACTACTTTCAAAAGAAGTTACTTTGTTTAGTAGAAAACACAGTTCAAAGTATTTGAATCTAAAGCTTATATTACAGTATATTACATTCCCAAAGACAAATTAAAGAAATTTGACTGTAGAGCTTAAGAAGTTATTATGGTTGGATATGTATTTTATACAGGAAGGATTACTATGATGAGAAAATAAGGCCGATAGGAATGGAAACCCAGTATCTCCTACACTATCCTTAGGAAAACCTTGAAAGAAGTTCAGTCCTCAAGGGCCCAATAATGCCTTCACACGAGAAAGAGGCCCTTTTTTCCCCTCCTTATGACTTGATGCTACATGGCATTAAAAGGAAATGGAAGCAAATGAAGCATCATACTGGAATAAAAGAAATCCAGATTTTTTTTGTTTACGCAAAACAACATATGTATGTATGCATGTATATGTGTACTATTCCTGACAAGCAATGAAAGTAGTAAGAAAAATAAAAAATATTTGAGAAAGTGTAATTCTGTTCTTATTTTCTCTTAATCTCACTAAACTTTGCCACCCGCCTACTCTGAGATCGACTGCTAACAGAACCCAGCATTCTATCAGTCTCAAGTGCTCTCAACCATAACAATGAAATGATTGTCTCATTGTTCATGGGAAGTAATAATGTTTGGTAGGGGAAAATGCTTTGTTGGGATGAGAACAAAGTAAGGGAATAAAAGATATGCCTATTACCTTACTGTTGAAAACCATTGTTTTTCTTCCGCTATTAAATCTTGGCTGCAAGGATCTTGATTGTCACTAGATGACAGAAAGAAATATATGGGTTTTCATTCTTTGATGCCATCTAATGCTCATCTAGACTAGAGCTTTGCAATCTAGATCTGGCAGTCCTATCTCAACACACTATGTTCTTATTGTGAAATGGAACAACCATAGAAAGCCTGCAGAAAACTTTGGTTTGTAGTGCCATGTTTCCCTGAAAATAAGATCCTGTCTTATATTTTTTCCCCACCAAAAAAGGTACTAGGTCTTACTTTGGGGAAATGTCATCCACTGATTAACCTCACTTGCGCATGTTGCCCCCAGCCTCCTTTTTGCTGTCAGAGGCCTTCAGGAACTTTATTTATTTATTTGTTTGTTTGTTTGTTTGTCAACATGAACAAGATAACAGGTAAAAATATAAACATAAACATAAACAAGAAATATATACAATTAAATAGACAGTAAGACAGGGATGGTAGGCACTCTGGTGCACTTATGCACGCCCCCTTTAAGGACCTCTTAGAAATGGTATGAGGTCCACAGTGGACAGTTTAAGGATAAAATTATGAGGGTTAGATGCTGTGACGACGGAGTCAGGAAGAGAATTCCAGATGTTGACTATTCTGTTGCTGAAGTCATATTTCCTGCAATCAAATTTGGAACTGTTTACCATAGGTTTACATCGATTGTTTGCCCGTGTATTACTGCAATTGAGGCTGAAGAAGTCATTGAAAAAAAGTAAATTGAAGCAGATAATTTTGTGAGCTAAGCATAGATCAGACTGCAGGTGGAATAGTTCGAGTTTGTCTAAGCCCAGGATTTCTAACCTAGTGGCATAAGGGATTCTGTTATGAGTTGTGGAGTGAAGTACTCTTCTTGTAAAATACCTCTGGACCTGTTCAATTGTATTAATGTCAGAAATACAGTGAGGATTCCAGATGGATGAGCTATATTCAAGGATTGGTCCGGCAAATAATCTGAACAGAATTGGATTCCCATTATCAATATATCACCAAAAAAAGACAAAGCACTCTCATGTCTGATAAGATATATACATACTGTGAGCATCAGAAGACACAATTCCCTATCATTCCGCCAAGAACTAAAAAAGGGGAAAATAACTCATTTTCTATGCTCTGCAGTAATAATATTAGCATTGAGCATCCTGGATCCTTTTCTCATACTGCCTATTTTCTTGCACACTATAACACTCCACCAAACTAGTGCATGTCTAATCAGCATTTCTCTGTATGGAATTTTCTAAAGATGTTTCAGGTGCATTTTAAAGCAGAAGTGTATCTGTTATTATGTATAATAACAGGCAAGAATGAGACTTTCCCTAACTCTATCCCTCAGTTTGACATGATAGCAGGCTGCCTACAGATGAAAAACAATTTTATCTGTATCCAAACCTAAGCAGATATAACTGCACTTGGTCCATCATTTTACAGAAACCTAACTGGAAATAAAGCTCTGCTGAATGTTAAGAAAGTTCTGCTTGGAAATAAACAAACATGCACTTTCCCCCCTGCTTTTCCTCTGAATCTCCCTCTCCCTCCCAGTGGCTGTATTGTCTCACACCAGCATTGGATTTTGGAAAACTGCCAGCTGTGTTGTGGCATTTACTGGTTATAATCTCAGATTAGGAAAGAGAGTTCCAGAATGGAGTCTCTACTCTACCTTCACTGGCTGAGTGGGATCAATCCCCAGTCTTTTTTGTGTGTGATAAAAACATGACCTAGTGAGATCAAGTACACATCATCTTGAGCTCCTCTGAGAACAAATGGAATCGAATCAGGATCCTTCTTTAAAAAGTTCCATTCAAAGATCCTTGAGAAGTCCCCCCACACACACTTTATTTATAAAACTCTGAAGCATTACAAAGATAGGCTTAATATAGACAGCAATAGGCTGGTAGATCAGAACAATTTGCAATAGATCTGAAACAAATTCTAACTTCCTCTACCCACAGAAATTATAAAATAATCTTGAATTAGATTGTAAAAGCAAAAATAACTGTTATTCAGTGGGAAAACAGAGGGAACAGAACCCTTAGATGAGCTTTGATCCTGAAAACACATTTCTGAATTGCCCTGAAATAGCCTTTCCTTATTCTTAATTCCAAGAGGATAAGGGCTTCTATTGTTCTACTATTTTCCCTATAGATTGATTCCAGCTTTCCCCCCCAAAACAAAGCATAATGTCTGCTCACTGTTGATGAGCAGAAAGCTCTATAAAAAGGCAGAATACTCTGAACAGAATTGGATTCCCATTATCAATTTATCACCCCCCCAAAAAATGAAAGCAATCTCATGTCTGATAAGATACATACATACATACATACATACATACATACATACATACATACATACATACATACATACTGCCAAAAAGAAAATAAAGTTTGAATATAAAACCCCCCACTAGAAGTATACACATTGCGGTCATTTGCTTTAAATTCAGTAAGCAGAAATTACAGACTGCAACACATGAGAAACCTGTATTCTAACAAAACTGTCTCGTTCTACACCACCATTCAATCCTTGTTCTCCTCTGCATCCTAGCCATCTCCTACTGAACGTCTTTCTACATTATGATCAAGAGCAATCAGCTTCAGCCTTCAGACCTTTTTTTGTTTGTTTTTTTCACTCCTGTGGCTTTCCACTTTTGCTATGAATTGATTAAACATTGTCTCAGATTCTTTAACAGTTCAGTTGCTAGCCAACTCTTTGGGGCTCGAAACAATGCATTCCCACCCCAATCTGTAATGCATAAGGAATGTTTATTGCACTACATGAAGTGATGGCAGGGCTGGTTAACTGTGGGATTCATAAGGAAATAAACCAGATACTCAAGATGAGAGAATAAACCCTGAAATGAGAGGTATTTGCTTATTCTCCAGATGCACCCTGCTTTTCTCGAGATGATACGCTGCAGCATCCAACCAATTGCAGGGATCAGCCCCTGAGGATTCAAGTCCCCAGAGAAAATCCCCAGAGAGAATTACAGACCTATGAAGTAAAGTTTTCTTGCACTACAATATCTGCAAAACGTACTGGGCAGTAACTCGGATTATCCAAAAATCTTGTTAAATTGCTTTTTCTTTCTTTGGATTTGTGGGCTGCCCTATAAGTCTATGGGAATAGGCAGCTCTTATCATCTTCAGCATCTTGTCTGAAGGATACCTCTCTTACATCCAAGCCCAGATAACCTATCACAGGGCAGGCATATGGCTTTCTTCTCTATGAAACCCAAAGCATGGAGTGCGAAGACAAATCTGGCAAAAAAAAAAAAGGCACTACTTTCTCTTCAAAGGGGAGAGAGAGACCCAATGTAGTGGATTTTCTGCCAGGACAGCATCAGCTCTCCAAATCCTCTCCAGCAGTTTAACATTTCAAGCACATTTTGAGATTAAAAAAAAAACGCCAAGGGAAGTGGTGACTCTCAACGGAGTCACCTAGAATGCTGGATGGTCGATGGAGTCCTGCCATTGTAAAAATCAATACTGAAAAAAGAAATGGGAGAAGGGGGGGGAGAGAAAAAACACACCAGGCAGCAGTAAGAACTTCCTGCTTGGCTCGTTAGGAAGTTGCAGCACAGGCTCAGGCGAAATGCTCCAATTACAACATTCACGGAGTAGAAATCTAGCCGAGAAAGGAAGGGACCACACAGAAGTTGGAAAAGGGTGGGGAAGGAGATCCTTGAGCTGGCCTTTTCTCCAAGCTGGTGCCCTTCCAGATGCGCCGGACTGCAATTCCATCATCCTCAGTCAGGCTACCCATCTGGCAGGCTCTTGCCAGTTTAGCCTCCCTCCCCCCGTCCCCCCCAGCCTATACCCATTGCCCATAGGAGAGAAACATCTAAGCGTCTAAGAGCTCCAACCCAGACAGGGGTCGCTTTTGCATTTGAAAACCAGGAACGGGCCAGATCTTGGCCATCTGCACCCTGCCCAACCCCCCAACCCCCAACTCCTGGAGTCCCCCAGACTCACATAATGCTTGTTGGGGATTCGCCTCTTCTGCACGTCCAGCACCTTCACCTCCACGATACTCTTCCGGGGCATAGCGTTGGTCGTCTGCAACGCGCACCCCAGAAGCAAAGCAGACAACGGGGCAAACCTCGGGCTGAAAGGCAGGGGGAAATCGGGCTGAGGGGGGTGGGACAGAGAGAGGGGGGGAGAGGCGGGCGAAAGAGCCGCCCTTCTTGGGAAGGCTGGTGGAAATCACGGCTGCTACAGAAACGTACTGTACAAACTTTTAGGCGCAGCTCGCGGGCAACTTGGATAGGCAGGAGTGAGCCACACCACCCTCGGCGTCTGCTTCCTCTTCCTCCTCCCCCGTCGCTCTACCTCCTCCAGTCTGCCTCTGTCCCGAGTTTGCAGCTGCGGGAGGGGACTCCTCCCCGGCCAGGGCCGCTCAGGCAATGTGGTTATGTGCTCCAATCCACCAAGGGCTCTTAAAGGCACACGAGCCCCGCAGGAGAAAGGAAAGCCGGCTAACCCAACGGCAAGGCAAACAAAATCAATGCAAAGCAACAAGAAAAGCCGCCGGGATTTCTTTCCTTCCTCTTCCCCCTTCCCCCATCTCTCCGCGCGCCCCTTCGAGAGAAGCGATCGTTGAAAAGGAAGAGGAAGGATGAGAGCGCTCGGGAAGTTGCAGGGCTCGTGCAGAGGGATATATATGGGGAGCGGGTCTTTTCAGACCTTCTTCCAAGGTTTTAACCTCCGCTTGACCTCCTCCGCCTTCCCCCGCCCCCCAAGTGAGCGAAGGGACAGAGATTGATTAGCAGAAGTTTTGTCTCAAATCCAATATCGCGCCTTACCTCCCAGTGGGGAAAAACATGCATAAAAGTGGGAATCAGAAATCTCCCGAAACGACCAACCGACCGACCGACCGAACCCACGAATCTGCTGCAAAAAGAGGCCACGCGAGTGATTTCTGAGCTGGGACATCAGCGAAATATCAATAGGGTCCCACCGTGACTCTCAAGAGATTCTGAGCTAGCAGCACAGACGTTTTAAAATAAAGTGGTTGCCCTTATAAAAAAGCGCAATATAAATGAACAAAGATCTCTTATATCCTTTTCAACATTACATTTTTATTAATTAATGCCCAAATAAAAGTGCGGAACAATGGCATGGAACAATCTTTTCGGGCCCAGCCAGCAAACCAAGTTCACTGGAGATCGTATTCCAGAAAAATTTGAATCTCCAATATATCCCAATGTTTATGGTATCAATTTTATTTAAAAAAGATTGTCTTTCTTGTTTTTACAAAGACAGAAATATACATGCATACAGTATGTAGAACTCATGGGAATGGGGTTCTCTTGGTGCTGAAAAAGACTCCTACAATATTGTGTGTGTGTGTGTGTGTGTGTGTTACATGGGATTTTAAAATTTGATCTATTGTTGTATGCTGCCCTACTGTCCACATTGATTAGTTGAGTGACCTTCTACATCTTATAAATACATAATAATAAAAACGGCTTTACTTGTGGACATTATTTCTTCAGATGCTTAAATTTAAGACACTGGTCATCTACTGTATTCAGTAGAAGATATTGCATGTCACTCAAATACAATGATGTTTTAAGCACTCCTCTTTGGTTGGAAATTTATTCTATTTTTCCATTTATGGAGAGCTGATTGGTGCTTGTAACTGGGGCATCCCTGCAAATAGAATCTCAGAATGAAGCGATCTATCTGGACAATCTACGACTTTCTCTGTTTGTTTCACCATTTTAACCTTTGTTGACGCCATTTTATTCCTACTATTACCTTTGTCCCTTATCCAAACCTCAGTATTCCACAAAACTGAATTCTAAAGGGCCAGTTTCTGGATTTTTGTCCACCAAAATCTTCTTGAGAATCTGCAGAAGTGGGCATATATAGATGAAATGAATATGAGGAAATTGAGTACTAGGGATAGCCACTTTGGTCTACTGGTTAAAGGCATCAGGGTAGAAAGCAAGAGACCCAGAGTTTTTAAGTCCTGCCTTGGCCAGTAAAGTCCACTGGATGACTCTGAGCCAATCACTCTCTCTCAGCCAAACCCACCTCAAAGATTTATTGTTATGGCGAAAATGGGAGGAAGAAAGCGTGTTGGATATGTTCCCCACTTTGAGTTATTTGTAAGAATAATAAGGTTGTGATAGAAGGAATTAATTATGAAATCTGGACACCTAAAGTTAAAGAAGCATTTGTAATGATTCTGTTTTGTTAACTTTTAACAAAGTTCCACAAACTTCTCAATACATTAGACTTCTGGATTTACCTTCCAACTGGATGGTTCCTTTCTTACATTTCAGCCTTCCTCCACTACAAAATGACAGATTGACTACAGTAAGGCTCTACATGGAGTTTTTCAAATCTGTTCTGTAGACTTGTTCTCCATGTCAATGAAAACTCTACTTTAGTTTTCAGCAGGACTCAGATAGTCTTCTGGGACTTGATTACTTCACTTTATGTGGGAGAAGACCTCTGCCTGCCAGGCCACAGAAGGAAAATAATCCAAGATGAGGAATCTCAGCATATAAAAGCAGGAAAAACCCTTCCTTGTTCCTGTGGCCTAAATATTAGCTAACGTTTTTGAGAATATATGATGAAATCACATTAGAACTGCACTTTTTAACCAAGAGTTATTTATTGTCACATATCAACGCAATTCATGAGTCAGACCTCCCATTTTGTTTCATTCTCTTTAAAACCATGGGCAAGAGAAAACTAAGGAAGTTGCTATCCCAAACCAAATTCATGACCGAGTATTTTCCCCATACTGATGGCGTTTTTGGCTCCTGCAAGGATATTCCTAATCTATCTCAAGGAATGTGGCTGAGCGGCTTGTCAAATGCACCACCACACTTGAGTATTTCTTAGAGTCCTTGCAGAGGAAGAAAAGGGAGAGAAAATGGCGGAGAACTGCCTGTGATCAGCCATCCTTTGTCTCTCTCTGAAAGGGCACTAGCCATCATTTGAACAAGTTTACTTGCCTAGAGACATAACAGATAGGCAAGATGATATTGTAGCATCCCCTATACCAGGCAAAAGGACACTTACTTAAACTCCCAGAGGAAAGACAAGTGCAAGAAACGTCTCCTGCAAGGCAATCTGGACTCCTAGTACTGTTGGCTCAATTAAATATTGGAGGTAGGGGAAAACTGCCATTATGGCAGTGGTTGGAACTGTGTAAATTACTGGACTCCTGAAAGCCATTTTCCTTTTCCTTTTGCTTGGTCCTAATAAAAATGCACGAGTTTGGTCCATTGCATAGACTAATGTGAGTATGATTGCTTTCTGTATTGGCTGTCAAGAGATGAAACCCATTCTTTCTTCTCCCACATTCAATAATAAATGGACTGATTTTTTTAAAAAAATCATTATGCTGATTGAATAGCTTTTATTTATTTCTCAGGAGTTTTCTTAAATTACTCTAAGTAAAATTTACCATCATTTGTAAAATATATTCAATTCTATTTTTAAATGATTAATTATCTTCCAATAGAATACATTTGCCTATTTTACCAAGAGGGAATAGGCACAGATAATCTGAATACCAGCACTGACAGTTTACACTGATATGCTCCCCCCCCCCCTGGTGTTTGCATTTCATTTTCAAACAATACTTTCTTGATTTTTGTTTGCAGCTTGATTCATAAAATATCCCTTAGCAGATTGCAGAACAGAGACTCAAAACAGAAGCAAACTGCAGTTGAGAGATTAAAGTCCTTCAATTCTTCTTTGTTTAGCAATTTTTTGTTGCTACAGGGAATATGTTATCCTACAACCGAACAGTTCTTATATGTTAAGTCTCACTTCTGACACATGCTGCATTCCAGGTAACTGCAACTGACAATCTTATCTTCTCTAGCTAATAGCAGAGCCTTGTCTAGGTCTCTGGACAGAGCACTATGGTGGACCTTGTATTCCTCCGAGGCAGCATGAATGTTATAGATCTGATAAGTTTGGCAGCGCTCCTGATAAGTAGTTCACCTTCCACAAATTTCACATCACATCATAAAGAATATTTAGCTCTCATTTTGTGCTCTGTTATCTCATCCTCTCAGGTTTAGAAAAGTGGACCTGATTTACCATTTTTGAGATATTCAAAAGAGCAACAGGAATTATGGATAAACAAGGAAATTGGATCATAGGAAGTAGACTTCATTTATGCAATTGCTGAGTTGCATTTTAAAATGAATTTAGATTTAGTGCTGGCATACCGCCGTCTTTCAAATTGATTGGCTTTTCTCACAAGTCCCCCATCTATGGACATCCATTTAAGCATAATATCCATTTAAACAACAGAGGAGATCAATACAGAATAACTTGTGTTCTAATGTATGGATGATTTTTCCTGTATTTAAAAGCTGATCTTTGTCAGCGTTATAAGATTTCATTTATGCTTTAGAAGAACAGGGTGTCTGTTATCACTGTGGACGCTTCTAAACATGATAATGTTCTTTGAAAATAACGTGATCATATATAACATTTATATTTGTGGAACTAGTGCTATGAGATAGGTCAAGCCTTGAAAACACTCCATATCATTTTTATATTTTTTAGATTTCACTGCCATCATTCTTATTCCGGATACACAAAACCCAGTTGTATAGACGTGTGTTTAGGAAGGGAACATTTTTTTTCCCTTTTAGAGCATGAGTATCCAATTTTTGACTTGCCTGTACCACCTTGAGTGAAGAGGAATTGTCTTGGGCCATATATAAAATATATAATATAGTTAATATTTTATAGTTAACATAGTTAAATATAATTAAAATCATATAATAATGTTGAAAGAGCACAATCTTGTGGGGCTGCATTACTAGCTGTCCAGGATCACAGGTGGCCCTCAGGGGTCACAGGTTGGACAGGCCCCTTTTAGAGCCTTCTTTGATCCAGCAAGATCTATAGGGGAGCTTCAAACTGGACATCATAGCACCGCAATGCAAGCCTCATCCCTTTAGCACAGTGTTTCCCAACCTTTTTTGTGCCATGCCCCACCTTGGCCTTTCTAAAATTCTTATGCCCCCTCTATGTTAGAT
>JANHGC010005295.1:28850-40104 GCA_027560395.1 Boaedon fuliginosus | reverse complement strand
CCATGTTGTAAGCCGCCCAGAGTCCTTCGGGAATTGGGCGGCATAAAAATGTAATAAATAAATAAATAAATAAGCTGTTATTATTATTCTTGGTTGTACAGTCGGGCAGATGTTTAGATGTGGTATTTTAATTAGCTATCAAGTTATTATTATTATTATTAGGCTTATCCTCATTTTCTTTTGTGCAAACCCCAACCTCAGGTTTAAGTCAATGTTTGTTTCGTTCCCCAAGCATGATTCCCGCGACTTAAATTACCTGCTGTTTAACAGTTAGGTTAGAAAGTCACATTTTAAAGATTTTAAATGTAAAAAAAAAGCACGTGTGAGTAAGTGTTTGTCTACAGGTACAGGGTGGTGAAGGAATAGATATGAAGACATTTTGAAAATGTGACAGGGAATGTTTAGTTTCCAAAGGCCGCAATAAAAACAGTAGAATAACATCAGATAAAATATTTCTGCCTTGGGCTATAGAAAAGGCGAAGATAACCACGGCAAACAGAAGGAATGCAAGAAGACATGGAAGAATGAGGAATGCATGTCAAAGGTTCATCTTCTGGAAAGCTAACAAAAACAGGGAACTAGACAGGAAACCATCCATTGGAGCAAGAAATTATCAGCACGTCTTTGACATTAAATAATAATGTAACGTTAAGTAATTAAGTAATAAAGTTTTACTGCAAGTAGGAAAAAGAAAGGTGGTAGAACCGAGGAAGAAATGAAGATAGGTTTTTGTTCAACCATGCAGAAATGGACAATATGTAAACACAAATGCAAACAAGTATTCACACGATTCCCTAAGTGATCTTGGTCTTTACATATTATATTAACACCTCATAAAGGCAACAGAGGCCCAGTGAATGAAACTGCAGGTAATCATGACCTTGGGAATAGAGAAATGACGTCATAACCGGCACACAGCCAGTGAGGGAACTATATTTTTGTCCTTACAGCTGCCGAAATAGTTTTGGGTGTGAAAGGCATAATTTTAGATAGATTAAGTGGAAGAAATTAAGTGGAAGAACAGAAACAAGAGATAGTGCTAGAGAAAGGAGGCGGTGGAAAGGGGTTATATAAGACTGCTAAATCGGCTTTGCGGGGGTGTAGAACAGCCATAGATCGCTTCGCGACGAACAAAAGTCTTTTTTTGTTGTTGTTCGTTTTTAGACAAAGGTCTAAATTGTCCCGGACAATCTCTTTGGGACTCTTCCATTTGCTTCAGGTAAGATACCTGGAAGATAGTCTGATTAGATAAGGAATTAGAAAAGCCAATCTTAAAGTTTGTGACACTGCAGGAACTTTCTAATCTGCTTTTACTGCATAGCCTGAGCTGTGAGAAATGATGGAAATATGATATGTATACAAGTAATTCAGAATAGAGCTGGAAGGGATTTGTTTATTTATTATATTTTTATGCTGCCCAACTCCCGAAGGACTCTGGGCGGCTTACAACAGAGATAGCAATAGCACTCAGATGCTGCTTATCAGAGTTTGCAACACTCCCCAAGCAGTTAACAGAGTCAGCATATTGCCCCCAAACAATTTGGGTCCTTTTACTGGCCTATAGAAGGATGGAATGCTGAATCAACCTTGAGCCTGGTGGGATTTGATCTGACAATCTGCTGAACAAGTCAGCAGAGATAGGCTGCAGTGCTGCATTTAACAACTGCACCACCGAGGCTCTATTTGTAGCACTATTAATGCAGAAGCAGGGATCACCACTCCTACCTCTACAGAGCCAATCTCCTCCTCTTTGTCCATATTGTCCAATCTTCAGAATGTCACTACTGTGGATGTGGAAATCTAAAGAGTGGAAAAACTCTAGGATCTATGGTGAGATACCTTGATAGGAAGATCTACTGGGAATTAGCTGTTACACTGAAGACCCTGGCTTGTGCAGTCAGCTGGCTACTGGTGGCTATGTCTGAATGGAGATTGGGAACCTGGACAGAGTATAATACTAGAATAGCTTTTTCAGTATCTCAGTCTTGTGTCCTCTGTGCCTTGTCTTTAAACCATACCAGAATGCTATACTTTCATCTTGAAAAACATTTTTTGCCTTTTCCTATGAACCTAGAATTGTAAGTCACATATTCACTTGGTTACGTTGGGTGGCTACAGAAAAAAATCTTAAACCTTAGCCATTAGTAATAAATTTTTGGTTATCTTTATTTAGATTGGACTGGCACTTTTGTGTCCTGATTTCAATTCTGAATGCACCTATAAATTCATGAACTCAAACTCCAGTATGAACAATTTTGCTAAAGCTAGGACAAGATATGCAGGCTAGGACCAGTTCTAACTTAGCAAAATTATAGATATTTGTCTTGTATTACCATTATATTCCTTGTTTTCTGTCAATTAGATTAGTCTCATAATAGAGGGACAACACGTTAATCTACTACATTTTTTCTGCCCTTCCTCCAGTGAATTTGGGATAATGTAAATAGTAAATTCTCTACCTTCCAATTTATTCTCACAATATCCTTGTGAAGTAGACTAGGCTGAGAAACAGTGATTGGTCCAAACAATCTTCTTCTACTATGGTTTTCAAACAATTATTCACCCTCTAGCAAAGTGCTGAGGCAATAGACTGGAAGGGTGATGATTAATAACAATTACATTTATAAAACCTCAGGACTCCTGTTGCCCCAACTAGAACCAAGCATTCTTTTTGGACTATGCAAGTTGCAGTTATTTAAAACTAAACTGGAGCTGCAGTGAGGAAGGGCACATTGTCAACAGAACCTATTAGAAAGAACTAAATTGGGACTGGATTCCCCGCCTTTCATCTGAATAAGGAACAAAAGCAGAGCTGTTATCTATCTCCTTTAAAGTAACATGCAATTTGACTTCAGGAAACCACTCCTCTTGCTTCAAGGATTTCACCAGATAATCACTATCAAGCATCTTTTTCACTCTTTTCACATACAAAGGAGTAGGGAAATTAGTAATGAAAGTGCCGAAAGGTGGAGCTGAAGTTTTCCTGGGAGGAAAAGGCTTCAGGCTGTCCTTCTACATAATTTGTACCAATGTCTGTCCACACCCCCATTCATTTCACTTTCTTTTCAAACTGTATTGCTCACCATTGTGCTGAATAGAATCTGAGTTGCTTCAAGTATTATTAATCAACTTTTGGCAGCTAGTGAAGAGAATGCTGTGCCAAAATTGTATTCTGCATTTTTAACTCTTTTTCTTTCAAAAGGGATGGGGAAAAATACTTTTCGTTGTTTTCTCCAATGGAAAACAACATTTCCTGAAATCTCATGGAAAAAGTGGAAGATTCTTGCAGCTCTTTTAGTTAGGAGATGGCTAAGGAATGAAGGCAGATATTCTGTCTCTCATTGTGGAACCATTCTATATCAATCTTCAAATCTCTTGCTTCCTGTGCTTTAATTACATTACAAGAGAGGCAGCCACAACAGAAGTTCTCACACGAGGCTTCTACTTATTAGACAGCCAGAGAGGCTGCAGAGGCAAGGATTAAAATGAAAGACAAATCGGACAGAACAGCAGTATTTCTACCACCTCATTGTATTAAAGCACAAAACCACAACAAAAATATGTTCAGAAGAAAACCTCAGAATGAGAAACAGAAACTTTATTCATAAGAGAAAGAAATCTCAAGAAATGGAGGGGTTTCAGCCCAGAGCAAGGGCAGAATGAGAGTCACTAAAATGGTAGTAGAGGTCTGACCATAGATTTTTTGACTAGATTTATAGACTTTTGGTGTGGACCAGGAAAAAATGAAATTATGATGTATGGCTTGGTAACTGGGGAAAAATTGATGATAGAAAAATATAAATCATGTTGTAATCTTAGATTAAGAGGTTAATTTACATGCATATTTATAACTGCCATAAAGAAAATTGGAATATTTTCTTTCCTTTTTTCTTCCCTTCATTTGTAGCTTTTGCTTCTACTTTTTTCTTCTTTTCCCCTGTATTCTAATCTAAATTATTATTGTAAGTATTTATTTCGTTTTCAAAACTGCAATAAAATTAAATGAAAAAAATTCTAAAGAGGAAGTAAAGCCATTCTTCACTGCAAACAATCTAAACCTCAGTTATATTTGCTACAAAACAGAAATCTTGGATTACTTGTGTTGCATTTGATAAGCTTCAGTGATACTAGTAGTAGGGACATAAACCTTTTACAAAACATTTATACGTGCCTTAGTAAAAAAGTTTTTTTTGTTACAATTCCATGCAATGAGGTACAACTCTGCCTGTGTACTTGACATAGGAGGGGAGCCTGAGCCCACACATGAGTGTGTATGTGTATCTGTGTATCTCTCTCTCTCTCTCTCTCTGTGTATACCTCAGAAGCAACGCAGGGGAAGTAACCTCAGGTTAAACAACCTTTAGGGCAAAGAGAAGGTAGAGGGGACATGCAATGCATTCTTAACTCTATATTCTACTGCCTCCTTGTAACCAAGAAGTCATGAGAAGTTATAGAGCCAGTGTTTTTGAATCTATACCTCCAGCAATATGGAAAGCAAAGCTACCATGCTCCATGCTCCATGCTACCATGCTCCATTCTATCCCACCACAAAACTACTGCTGAGTCAATACAATATATTCTTGGTTTTCTTGTGGTTATTCTTGTTGAAAAGTTAGTTTGTACAGGCTTCCAACTACCTCTTTCAAGTGCTTCTTTATTTTATTCATGTTGGGGACAAAAGCCAGAAAGCGACAACTAGTTGAGCTGGCTTACAAGGTATACTCTATGAAGATTTATTTATTTTTATTCAGAGAAACCATTGATGGATGGGAATGTGCACAGCCTACCCTACCTTAACCCACTTTGAAAAGTAATTTCTTAAATAATATCCTTGTTGTTGGCTAGTGACTGCAGATCTCACCTTGCTTGATTATCCTGAATCCTTTGATGGCTAAACGCCTCTTCCCTTTCCAAATGTCTATCCTTCTATCTGTCCCAGCTAAACCTGATAGCAGCCAGCCCAGTGAGTGGCTTGCAGTTTTAATCCTAAGCAGCTAAAGGCTACATTCTTCATAGTTAAAGGTGCCAGCAATTAATTTTTTTCCCTAAAGGACATGTTTGTCCCTATTGCAAGTGCATTTACTGAGAAAGCTATCTTGCCAGCAGAAAGGGAAGGCTTGGCTCCCTGCCCAAACATTGTTTGAAGGATTCCTGGCTGCTGAATGAAGAGCAGCCTCTTCCCATCCAAGGAGCCCACACTTCCTGCCCACCTGCACAAAAGCAACACAACTTCTCTCCTCTGCAAGGAGCTGCAAGGGTCAAAGGTGGCCAGCAATTTGCTTTAAAAAATCCAACTAATGTAGTTTGTAGACTCTGAAGCATTTAATGTGAATGTATACATATGTCTGTGTCTACTAATGCATATGTGTACAAGCACACATTCAGGTTTATGTATAGGGGAAAAGTACGGTAATATTTTGTCTTGTTTTATTAATGCAAACATCACTGAATGCAACAAAAGGAATTCAACTTACAGAGGCAGATTCTGATGAGTCCTCCTCTTCAACTTCCTCTCTATTGTCTTCAATTTCCTCCATCACTTCAGCCTTTGCCTCTGCCACCAGCTCACGTAAGGCTTTATTAGTGGTGACCTTGCTGACAAAAGGATGCTAAAAAAATCAAGTTCATGATTATCAAATTAGTCTGATTCTTTTGCAAATCAAGAGCAAGACAGTTCAAAGTACATGTAAAGGCCTGGTCAGCTACTTCCTCCTTCCTTTGCTACTCAAATATTCATGTACAATACAGGTAGTACCCCAATATATGACCACAATTGAGCCAAGCATTACTGTTGTTAAGTGAGACATTTGTTAAGTGAGCGTTGCCCCATTTTATGACCTTTCTTGCCAGAGTTGCAAAGTGAATCATTGCAGTTGATAATTTAATAACATTGTTATTAAGTGAATCTAGCTTTGACATTAGTTTTGCTTGTCATAAATTGGCAAAAGGTGACCACATGATTTTGGGACACAGCAACAGTCGTAAGTATGAGCCAAACATCTGAATCTTGATCATGTGATCATGGGGATTCTGCAAAAGTTGTAAGTGTTAAAAATTGTCATATAGGTCACTTTTCTCAGTGCCATTGAAACTTTGAACAGTCACTAAACAAACAGTTGTAAGTTGAGGACTATCTGTACAACATATTGATCATGAGTTACAGATATTGCAATCTCTAACTTTAAAATAAATAACCATAAATCAGTTTCTGCACTACTGGGGCCAAAACATTTCCAGAAAATTAGGAGCTAGAAGTATATTTAGTTATCAGCTTTTTACATAGTCAGACTGGATTCTTTCAAAGTTGTGGAACATGTGTGCTTCCAAGTAGCTCTACACAAGCACATACTCTCTTTGACAGTGAAACACTAAAGCTGGAAAATTGCACAGATAAGGCAAAGAGAAAATAGGAAAAGATGTAAGGGCTAGCTGCCTCTTACAGCTTTAGAAGTCTTTATTGCTTAATAAGTACAACTTGATGTAGACTTTTAAAACACTCTTCTTAAAATTGGGTGCTGTTGCTATGAGGTAAGACAAAATTATGCTCTCAGGTATGACATTCAATCCATGGGATTTATTTATTTATTTATTTATTACATTTTTATACCGCCCAATTCCCGAAGGACTCTGGGCGGTTTACAACATAGATAGCAATAGCACTCAGATGTTATACACTGCTTATAACAACACTCCCCAAGCAGTTACAGAGTCATCCTATTGTCCCCACAATCTGGGTCCTCAGTCAGCATCACTACTCCTGCTTATATAGAAGCACTATGCATAAATAACTGCATTCCTATGAGCAACTAAGGAGCTGAAATATGCAAAATGTTATGTTAGGTCCATCCCAGATGAACAGGTAAGAGGGATTACCTAATCATATACAGTATATACACAGACTTACCTGGAAAAATCCCAAGACCACTTACTTTAGAATTTACATAAAAAATTATACTTATTTACATAAAAGAATTACACTGTTACCTTGCAATGTTGGCATTGCATGTGCAATCCTTACTCGTCTTTTAGAAGTACATTTCCTCTAACCCCACAGGAAGAGAACAATTTCACCAAGCAAACGCATAAAGCAGTCATCAAAGTTTTATTAATTTATTATTAAATTTATATGGTCACCCATGTTCACTTGCTTGTGATTCTGAGAAGCACACCCAGTTAAAACACAACCATTAAAATCTAGTAAATATATTAAAAAACAGTTAAAAGCTATATTTAAAGATTAAAATGTAAAGACAACATTAAAACATTTTTAAATTGTTTTTTTAAAGATTTTTTTTTAAAAAACCAGAGTTTTCCACAGTGGATATTACTGCATACTTTCTTTTTGTTAATTACCTCAACATAGTTTGGTTTTTCACTATTCTTCTCCCAATAATCAAATTAATAATAATCAAATTCAAATCCATGCCTCCAACCAAATAAGTTCAAAAGTCAAAGTTAGCAATAGCAAACAATTACAGTTCAATGCTGCCCCTCCCCCACATGTGTGGAATAACTGCCATAATTCTCAGCAGTGTACAATGCTTCAGAAGTACAAGACAGATTGCACTAGTTGCCTCAGAAAGCAGAACTACCCAAATAGCAGAGTTCTTTCTCCCATGAGGAGCAACATTCCTACATAATTAGAATCTAAACTCCAGCAACCATCCAAGTTTTCTCTATCTTAATAACCAAGGGGGAAATCTGTACTTCAACCCGGGAATGTGTGTGGATTTATGAGCCTTTCGCAGTGTCAACGTGTGACTCACTTGAGATGCTATACTTACTTCCAGTAATTGTGTGGCAGTTGGCCGGGTCTCAGGGTTTTTGTCAAGTGCAGTCTTCAGAAAATCTCTGAACGCTGGAGACCTTTATGAACAAACACACGTATTTTAAAATGCCGTGAGAAAGAAAACCAGGGCATCCTATCCTGGATACACGACACGGTTTACAAATTGAAATTGGTGCTTTTCAGTGGGAAGAAACACAAAGCAGCACAAATTTGTATATATTTAATACTCGATATTGGTAAAAAAAAAAAAAGTGGCTTTGATTAACTGCAGATCTACCACTGTTGTGCAACCCAGATAGCTGTTCAGAAGCAAGTTACATGCTGTCATTCTGTTCCCAATTCATGCCAAAGACCAAATGTTAGCAAGCTCATGCAGGGATAAATGTCTGGCTGAGTTTAAGCTAATACAATGCCTTCAGTGAGACAACTGATTGCACCCTCCTGCCTTCCTTGCACCACTTTTTCTGTGCTGGCTGCCATGTAAGAGTAGATAAAAACACTTACTGCCAGTTTCTACATATCACAGCAAATGTTTCACTTATGGCTACCTCTGCCCAGTGATTTTCTAGCCAGAAAAAGTTATATTGTCCTGTTCCTATGCAAAAGATTCAGACAGTCTTGCTGTTTTCTATTCCTCTTGTAATAGAAAGCCTCACAAATGTACTTTCTAATAAACATTTTGTTTCCTGGAGGAGGTGAAAAAAAAAAGCTTCAGAAAGTAAAAGTACAAAGTTGCACTGGTAGGATATTTGCTGGGGACTGTGCTTTGCATTAAAAATATCATCATAAATCACCACATTTCAAATTTTCACAGAAACAGAGAAAGCTACATTGCTTCAGTCAAGCTACAGGTAGCCTTCGGTTAAGAGCAGCAATTGGGACTGGGTTTGCTACTGCTAAGCAATGCGGTCATAAAGTGTGATGTCACACGTTATTTAGTGACAACAATTTCAGCACTCCAACTATTTAGTGACAACGATTTCAGCACTCCAGTTCTTCACTTCATTAAGTGAGGGCATCACACAATTACCATTTGTGACTCTTGCCGGCTTCCCCATTGACTTTCCTTGTTGGAAGCCCCCAATGAAGGTTGTAAATGATAAGCACATGACCACAAAATCCATAACTGTGAAGTTGCACCATGTACTCAGATAGCAATCGTGTGACTATGGGGATGCTGCGATGGCCAGAACTGTGAGGACCAGTCTTGTTCAGTGCCATCACAGGTTTGAACAGTTGCTAAACAAGTAGTTGTTAAGCAAGTACAGCAGTGATGGAATCCAAATTTTTTTTACTACTGGTTCTGTGGGCGTGGCTTGGTTGGTGTGGCTATGCTGTCGACCAATCAGAAGTGGTATTTGCGAGGTGTACCAGAAGTGGTACACTTTTTGTATGTGTTAGCTCTTTGAAATAGCCCAGAGTCAGGCATCAAAATCATGAATACTAAGGTTACAGTAATGTAATCTTGCAAATTTCTCAAATTCCATTCCTGCTTTGTGTAGAGATTTATCTGACTCTTGGCTGGAACTCTTCTTCCCTCTAGGTTATTGTCCCATCCCAGTCTATCAAGTAACACCTTTACATACACATTTTGCCCAACATTACCTAGTTTTGAGGGATAAGTGGAGATTTGTGTATAAATAAATTAGAACGTAGTACTAACTGTCACAACATGAGTGATATCTCAATGTTACACTTACTAGATATTGCTGGAATAATACTTTTCACCAGCTGCAAAACTCATGGTCAGTGGTGAAAGGGGCAGAAGTTATAGCGAACCTGGTGATCACCATGGGGAATCTTAATCAAGGCTAGGGATGCATAATCCTTTCATTGGAAACATTTCAACTGATGCCCCAAGGGCTGCACTTGACAAACTGGGAAGAGCAAAATCTAATTAAAATTTCTTTAATTGACTTAATTAAATGCATTTGGGGTGATTACTCAGCATGTTTTTAATTATTTCCCTTTTCTGTCAGATTAAATATTACAATTTAGTGGCAAGTTATAGAGTAGTCCTGTGGGATGCATTTAAAGCATTACAGCTTCGAGTAAGGGCTTGGTGCCTTAGGCAGTATGTTTCTGAAGTAGTCCAGGGTTATTAAAAAAATAAGAGAAATATTTCCTTTCCTCTCCTTCTTGAGAACTATTTTTATTAAATGGGTCCCAATTGGCAATGGAAATATTTTACAGCAGCTGGGAAACCCTAATAATTAGCCCTGCTGGCTGAGGCTGATGGTAGGTGGAATTCAGCAACAGGTGAAAAGGTTCCGCTTTTCAGATTCAACTTCTCAGATCTTTTCTACCATGATATTTCCATTTGCTACATATTTATGTAGTAAAATATTTTCTATTAATATAATGTTATATGAAAATGACCTTGATGGAGAGCAGAAGAGATTCTGCTTAGGAAATGATCAGAGAAGAAAGCGAAGGAATTACCAGTAGCTTAATAGTCAGAAGAAGAAATTTAGGAAGGACCTGCCCTAACTGATTGGGCAGTTAAAAGTGGTGATGGGAAATTTATATCTTCACCTTTGCAAGATTCTATGAATGTGCAATTAGCTCATCCAGTTAGATTTCCTGTTTTATCTGATAATACTGACAATTATTTTTTGGTAAAGGTGGGAGGGAGAGAAGACCAGGACACTTCTTGTAGGCATTCCTGATTGTTAATGAACAAGAAAAAAAAACTTCTCACCACTTTGATGGATAATTAAGAGTCGGAGGTTCAGATTTAGCTATTTTCAGTAAGACCCTCATAGGGTTCAGCTCATGATGAGGTGGCTCTATTTGTGCCATTTCTATCAGTGTTATGCCCAAGGACCAGATGTCAGCCTTGTAATCATAAGGGGTGTCTTTCATAGTCTCACACATCACTACTTCAGGAGCCATCCTAAAAAAAGAAAAAAAAGAAGGAAAGAGGAGTAAAATTCATTTCAGTGAAAGTGGTTCTAAGAACCAGATCTTGTTTTAAAGTTAAACTATATACCATATATTAAATTAGTCTAGGCTTAGAACTGACCATAAGCCTTAAAAGTATAACTTTGCAACTAAACTATGAATGCAATATGAAAATTCATCCCTTCTGTGTTCAGAATGAACTAACCAGCATTACAAACTCCTGAATCCCATTGTCTTTGGTTATACCACTGAATATAACATAGAAATACATTCTCTACTGAAATGAACAGATAACAAAAATGGTTAACTTCTTTAGGCTATATCCCGCCCACATATACTCTCCCGGTCATTCATCTCTCCATTCTCAATTGGCCACAGAAGGCAAGCAGTCGGCTAATGACATCTGGCCTAAATACTGTTTGAAATGGCAAATTAAATGTACACTGATTGCATCCCCTTAAGGATGATGTAGCTGATTTAGTGATTAAATTCTTGGAGTGAATACTTGTTTTTATACCCTTGGAACTGCTTCAAAAGGACATTCCACCAAATTGGGGTTGG